>OY986053.1:34373639-34473101 GCA_963920205.1 Stenodema calcarata | reverse complement strand
GATCACTGATTTCACTGAACGGACTTATCGCGAGAACACCTTCACTCACTTCCACAGGCTTCTTTCTCTTGAGACGTCTGAGTAGGTCGTCAACGTCGAGCAGCTGGACAGCTTCTTCATTGACGTGTACTTGTAACCGCTTGTGATGGGCTATGGCTTGAACCTTGATGACTTCATTGACAGTTGGTATGCGAAGTTCTTTGTGTAGCCGGACATTTCTGGTGTACCGGTAGGCGTCCACACAACATCTCAGCACATTGTTTTGGAAACGTTGGATAATATCGCGGTTACTTTGAGCGGTGCAGCCCCACAACTGCACTCCGTAAGTCCAGACAGGCTTGAGGACTTGATTGTACAGGGTTAATTTGTTCTGGATCGACATTTTTGAGCGTCGGCCCATTAACCAGTACATTTTCCTGAACTTAAGCACCAGTTCTTCTTTTTTCTTCTTGACATGCGCCTTCCAGCGCAATTTAGCATCCAGGGTCATGCCCAGGTATTTAGCTTCATTGGCGTGCGGTATAGTCTTGCCGTTGAGATGAAGGGGGAAATAGTCGAGCTTACGATTGGTAAAGTCGACATGAACTGATTTCGCTTCATTCATCTTGATCCTCCATTTTGATGTCCATTCTTGGAGTTTCTTAATAGATCTTCTGAGCTTGGGAATCGTCACGTGATTTGTTTCACCAACTGCAAGGACAGCTGTGTCATCTGCAAACGTTGCTATTGTATTCTCCTCTCGTTCTGGCATATCGCTGGTGAACAGGACGTACAGGAGTGGGCCAAGTACACTTCCTTGGGGAACTCCAGCGTGTATTCGGTGCACTTCTGAGTAGGCATCTTCATGCTTCACCCTGAAGAATCGATCTGATAGATAGGATTGCAATAATTCAGCATATTTTGCTGGCAACATTCTTCGGAGCTTGTGGTTTAGTCCATCGTGCCAAACTTTGTCAAACGCTTGGGTTACGTCGAGAAAGATGGCCGAGCAAACTTGCTTGTTTTCTAGTGCCTCCTCAATCACACTCGTAATTCGATGCACCTGGTCAATGTTAAAAAAAAAAAAAAAAAAAAAAAAAAAAAAAACATACCGTTCTATATGAATTTTTCGAGATATGAAATTTTCAAAATTTCAAAATTCGTTTTGATCCCCTTCCCCTTGACCTAGGGTTATGAAAAGTTTCGAGGACCATTGTGGGGTTGGTCGAAACCCATAAAAAATTTCCGTAATTTTAACTCAACGCTAACTAGGCAAAGTGGCGCGGACGGCGTACGGCGGACGGACGGATTTTTTTTTATTCGATTTTCTGAATCTACGTATCTTGAAACGTAAACCAACAAATTTTGAGGGGGGGGGGTTAAAATTTTTTTTCTTAGGGCGATTCCAATGGTTCATTATCGAAGATAATAAACCAAAATCCGTCCGTCCGCCGTACGCCGTCCGCCGTACGCCGTCCGCCGTCCGCCGTACGCCGTCCGCCGTACGCCGTCCGCCCAGTTAGCGTTGAGTTAAAATTACGAAATTTTTTTTATGGGTTTCGACCAACCCCACAATGGTCCTCGAAACTTTTCATAACCCTGTGTCAAGGGGAAGGGGTTCAAAACGAATTTTGAAAATTTGAAAATTCCATATCGAAAAATTCATATAGAACGGTATGTTTTTTCATATTTAGATAGAGTTTGTTCCGTAGCATTTTTTAAGACCATCCGCAGCTTTGTACGACCAGCTGTTCGTTCACAATGACGGCTCAAAGATTGTGCCTCACAACTCGATCGTGAATGAAACTGTCGAAATACAGGTCCAAAAGCTCTTTGGAACATCATATGGCTTAAGTGATGTCGAGTTTGTTGTTCTGAGGTGCGTTTCGTGCTACGGAAATGAAGGTAATTTGGAATGTTGGTGGTAGGTACTTCTTTTATAGAAAAATTATTACCGACGTAGTATTAAAAACCCCAGAATTATATCGTATTAATTAATCATAATTAATAATTATTATTATTAATAATAAATACAAATTATTATTACCTAACAATAAATTATAATAATTTTCACTAGGTACTTGATAAAATTGTTAATAATTAGTGATAATTGATAATAATAATTAATCTAACATTTAGGATCTTGACATTTAGACCTAGTGATCTAGACAGAAGGGTGATCTGCACGAGGAAGATAATAAACCGTTGTGTCAAGAATTTGCAGAGTTTTTTTACTCAGTCTCAACCCAATTTTTTTTTTATGGAAAATTGGTCGAAATCGTTTGAAACCGCAGAATACCTAAATGTGCAACAAACATTGAAAGATTCATGGTAAAAAGAAAAGAAATACTACAGAACATGAAAAACAAACTGAAACTCGGAGATCCTTTAGGAAATTTCACAGTGATCACGAAAGTATGAGGAGGAAGAAATGGCGGTTTCAGATATCTGCCTCCCTCTGGCCCCTCTGAAGTCATCACCACTTCCCTTCGCTACCACCCGATCAGCTAGCCTTCCAGCCCTCTGACGTCATACGCACGTGCGTCATAGGCTCCGACGTACTAGTTGGCCTCCTGCCAGCCGTCTGACGTCATAGGCTCTTACGGCATACGCTTTGACGTACTAGTTGGTCTCCTGCCAGCAGTCTGACGTCATACGCTCGTGCGTCATAGGCTCTGACGTACTAGTCGACCTCCTGCCAGCCGTCTGACGTCATAGGCTCTTACGGCATACGCTTTGACGTAAAAAAGAGATAATCGAAAAAAAAACAGTTTATCCCCTTGAAATTTTGCGTTATTTCAATGAAATTTACGTTGGTATAGTTTACGTATCTATATTACTAAATTCAAAGACGATTTCCGTGTTATTCGGGTATTTTCGAAAAATATTACTACAGTTAGGTATTCGTTTCGCGTAAAATGGAGTCGAACCATGCCGATTTTGAATTTGGTGCCTGTCTGTTTGTTTGTTTGTCTGTTTGTCTGTCCTTCAATCACGCAAAAACGGCTCAATGGATCGAACCCTTCTCCTGTATTTGAATGCTTCCGTGATCGGGGAAGGACATAGGGGGGGGGGGGTTCACTTCCGGATTCGATGCATAGGGGTGGGGGTATATGGGGAAGCCAAAATTAAAAAAATTAAAATTCCCAATAACGACTCAATGGATCGAACCCATTTCCCGTATTGAGATGTTCCCGTTATCTGGGAAGGACATAGGAGGGTTCACTCCCGGATCCGATGCATAGAGGTGTGGGTTTATGGGGAAGCCGAACTATAAAAATTCTATATTCTGGAAAACGGCTGAATGGATCGAATTTTTCTCCCGTATTTAAATGTTTCTGTGACCGGGGAAGGACATAGGGGGTTCACTTCCGGATCCCATGCATAGGGGTGGGGGTTTATGGGAAGCCGAAATATAAAAATCTTAAATTCTACCCTCCCCTGGAGATGGTAAAGACGTAAAAACCACCCTCATCTCGATTTCGCCAAATGTGGCGATGAGGACCCTTGTTGCATGAGGCCATTCTATTATTAGAATAGAATAGAATAGAATGTTAATTAACATTGTGGCGGGCGGACAGCTTTATTCCAATTCGATCTTTTTATTCCACGTCGCACCTCAAGAATAGGAGTGTGACAAGTCGAAAAATTCGATTTTCGAGTTATACCCATAGGCAGACAGATCGTGATTTATTTATTTTTTCTTGGTCGATGTCGATTTTCCTTTATTGCAAATAGTAATAAACCAGAAGAATGAGTTCTTTGTCAACTAAGCGATTCGAAAAAGCTCAAAAGAACAACCAACTCGGGAGGAATTATTAGATACTAATTGGGTCCGCTAAATGAGGTTCATTTGACGGGTGAGCAAGTTAATACATATTTCATGGAGCGGACAAAGATGGGATGGCCAGTGAAATGACTCCATCAGATGCTGCCAATTTAAAGAATGCTCCTTCAAGGTCCGGTGAGGCCGTGGAGGAATAAACCAAACGCTTCTACCTCCCGAGATAATTGTTCATTTCTTACTAAGACTGAGTCCACCGCTCTGATTGAAACATCTCCGACGGTTTTCCATTTCTTTCCCAAGCGGAATTGACTATTGCCCGTTTGTTTCGGGAGGGAAGAAGCCACAAGCTTCTGCAGCTCCGAGTTGCATTCGGTTCGCTATGGAATCTCATCGGCCGGCGCCTACCTTCATCTGTATAATGAATTCCGCCGTGTTTGAGACCTCGTCTGGAGTGAAATGACTGAATTGATAAAAACGAACGGCATTTCTCCGATCCTAAACGTCCAATGGCGGGATGCCAATGTTATAATTAGCGACTGATCTCGAGTCACTAATAAGATGAATTTCTTCACGGGATACCGCAGAAATTATACCATATTATGTCCTACTAATTAAATTCAATTGCTTTGTTGGTTTTTTTATTTTGAATAGTAGACCATTGGAAACGACCAAGAAATGTTTTTTTATTTTAATTTTTTGGGGTCACTTTTTAGGGTACGGAGAATCAGATAATTGCATTTAAAAAATCCATCCTTCAGCCGTCCATGCTCCTTTGCCCATTTAGAATTGCCAAAATATTTTGAAATTGTTCTACTGCATAATATTATATAAATACGAATAAATTATAAAGAAATTATATTACTTCATTCATAATTTATATGAATAAAAAACTATGACTCGTAGGGCGGCCTGGAATTTAGTAGGGAAACTAAAGAGACCAGTTACAGGCTATCCACCTCCGCCATTCGGTCACCGTCTCGAAAGAGCACAAAATATTTCACCTCATTATTCCGAACTCACAAGGGCAATGCATGGAAAACAGATTTCAAGAACAAATTTATAGATCCCACACAGACAGATTTTTCGTTTATTAAGAAAATAATACCGATCGAGGTGGGAAAAAATTATTTTATTAGCCTACCTATTTTATTAGGGCCAGTTTCACCAAACAGTCATAACCATGGTTTTTAACCATTTGTTTTAAACATAGTAAATCCTGCTTAACAGGCACTTGAAACTTGACTTGGGATCATTTTTGGGTTATTATCTTCGATAATGAACCATTGGAATCGCCCAAAGAAAAAAATTGTTTAACCCCATGTCAAAATTTGTCGGTTTACGTTTCAAGATACGTAGACTCAGAAAATCGAATAAAAAAAAAACTCTGCAAATTCTTGACACAACGGTTCATTATCTTCTTTGTACAGATCACCCTTCTGTCTAGATCACTAGGTCTAAATGTCTAGATCCTAAATGTTAGATTAATTATTATTATCAATTATCACTAATTATTAACTGTCAAGATTATCAATCCGTCCTCTCTCGTGATACATACTCCGTGGATACCGATGGCCGTGGACCTAGTTCCTAAAACCACCGCAACCGTCGTTGGCGCTATGTACGCTGCCACCTCCGGCTCAACTTCACTTCTGCTCTGCCATCGACTGCGATCAGTTTCCCTAAAGTTCACTTCTGCTACTTAAGTTCATTACGATTATATTTCAATTAACTTCAGTGTATTCTGATACTATCAAGAACCCGGAGGTATGTAGAATAAATCTCATACATGTATATTTCGATATCCGTTTATTTCTTTGTCCTGAAATGTTAACATAGGTGGGCCGGCGAACGGGTGAGCCGTCCCATGCAGAGAAATAGTGCTCGTGATTTTTCTCGAGAATCCGGTGCGAATCAGGAAATAACAACTGGAAGCTCGTTGTTATAGTTTTATGGAATAGTTAGAGAAGTATACTAGTTTTCTTCTCTGTAATCCGGACGGGAAGCACAACGGAGAAAATGCAGGTGAGAGCTTCATAAATCAGGAGGAAAATGGCGGCGGACATTTTGCTTCAAAAAAAGGATGATGCAATATTTAACTGAGTGTGCTTCCCGAGTCAAGTCGATGGTCCGTAAGTCTAGCAGGATATAACGATGAAAAACTCAGTTTTATCGATGAAAATCGCTCTTAAATTTCGGAGAGTGCGGGTGATAACTATTCCATCTCGAGAAAAATTAGTAAGGAGGCGCATAAAAAGAAATGCGTTAGAGCGTCGGTAGAAAGAGAAGATCGATGTATGTAAATCGATATTAAGGTAGGTTACAGTTATCGAAGTGGGGAATACGGATAAAACGGCTCATGATAAAACCCGGATTCGAATATTCAACGAAGAATCGATTAATCGATCGAAATTATAGTATCAAAGTAACATTCTATCAGCACTATCGATTGTTGTTCGTTATCACAACAAATTGATTTTCCACTGATAGCTAGAATTATTATTGAACCTTTTCTTTGCAATAAGGTGGAACTACTGACTTTTCCTTTTAATATGTGGTGTATTTCGTGCATGTAAGAAAATTATACCGGTAGTAACAAGGATGTCATGAAGACAAAACAGATGATCACGGTTGATTCCTGTTCAAAATAGTGAATTCGGTGAATGTTTTGTTTACATTGTTGGCTGAATACGGCGGGAGTGTTACCTTGATACATTTAAATTAACTAAGGTGCTAAGTTACGGTATTTATAAGTTGAAAAAAAGAAAACCCACTCGATAAATATCTAGCTTGGTATTAACCCGGAGTGCTGACATTAGTTCGGAATTAATGCGGTGTGCCTCTTTCTACTGGTAAACCGGTCGCAAACACGAGACACTATTCTGCATGAAAGCCTAGGGACCTAACGAGGTCGGAATTTGCTCACGTCCCCAGTGTGGTGTGTGAATTTAGAGAAGTAAAGTATTTAAATTAATAACAGTATGATGTTGCAGAATCAGGAAAGTTAAAGTATCGCAGATGGCAAGCAGAAGTAACCCGGCTGAATGCAGAAGCTAATAAATAATGAGATTTAAGAAACTAAAATCCGATTTATTTAAATTTAACAAACCCGGAGTTTTCGAATAAAGTTTGAAATAAGATATAGGTTGGAATTAGTCTCTGAGATGAAACATGTAATGAATCGTGCATTTTTCACATTGGGTTTTACCAGCGGGATAGTCATAGCATAATTTATTTATGTGTGTGCGTGTCGCTGAGGTGTAAGCTAGTTGTTCAGGCCCTGTTACCGACGCACAGCGCGTCTATGTCTGGTAAGGTATCTCTATGAGAACGGATACAGACATGGATAGCGGGGCGGATCGAACATCCCCGTAACTGCAACCTCACTCAGTGTTCTATACACTAAAAACCCGAAAAATCACGATTCGGGACGCAAGGTGAGCGAATTCCAGACCTGGGGACAAAAATAGTATTTCGGAGAGAATAAGGCGTGCGCGGTGCTTAAGTAAGAATGTAATTTAACGATATGTCAACGAGTATTAAAATCACGGAGTCATTTTAGTTCGGTGTCTTTTAAGATTCGTTTATTACGGATTAAGGTAGAACTACATTTAACAAGGAGCAAAATATAGACTTAATCTGGTGCTGTAACATTATCTGTTTCAGAGAAAAATGAACTCTGACGAAATAAGGAGAATCGTGGAGGAGGAGATCCAAAAGAGGAGTGAAGTGGTTAGGCGGGAGGTTGAAAAGGAATACGCAAGCAAATTTGATAAAATCAAGGATCAAATACGGCAGGTTTCTGAGGAGTCCATTTTAAGGATTAACGCTTTGGCGTCCACGCTAACCAACCCGGTGTGTCGTACTCACGGCGATGAAATAATGGTCACTGACGAGGTCTCAAATACGGAATCCGGTGTTAATCCTAATCAGACCGAAGGTGTGCCATCTATTTCAAGAACGGATACGAACAGGGACAGTGTGAACGTGCAAAAACCCAGACGAAGGTACGCTCAAGATGATTATAGACCACCAATGCTGAATCTGAAACCCGGTCATAATCCCCTTAATGAAGGCTCTGTAGTAGTGTGGAAGCGAAGAGTTATGCTAGACCTTGAAAGTAACGACTGTTCTTTCCTGCTCGATCCTCAAGCGGAAGTTCCGGATTGCTACACGAAAAGGGAACTGCACCAGATGAAAAGCTTGATTTTGGCTTACATCATGTCCAATGTCAATGAGGGACTACAGGCACTGATCAACGATGAAACCGAACCCTTAGCAGCCATGAGGATAATTGAAAATACGGTAGATCCTCCATCACAAGCCAAGGAACATGCCCTGCAAATTGAACTAATGAATATTAGATTCAACCCGGAGACGGAAACGGCATTAGAGTTCCAGAACAGATTCGAGCGACTCGTCACGGATATCAGGAGATGTCCTGAAGCTGAATTGACCGAGAAGACAATCCGGAGAAACTTAGTGAATGCTATTTCTGAGACGTGCCCACGAATTGCTGAAGATGCTCTGTTAGATGGCTCGCTATTAAAAACCCGTGACATATTCGACAGAATACATAGAAAATTCGACATGATCATGGAGAATAATAGAAGAGAAAGGGCTGGCAATCAAGGTAGTGCTATGATCGGAACCAGTTCAAGAAAGCAAACTTTCAAGAGAAAAGCAAATTGGAAATCCGGTGAACCTTCCAAAAACAAAAACTGGAAACCTATTGACCTTACCTGTTACACCTGTGGTATTAAGGGTCACACTAGTAAAACTTGCAGGAATACGGAGAAGATGTGCTATAACTGCGGAAACTTTGGACATCTGTCTGCGAGTTGCACTGAACCCTTAACCAGTCGCACTAAAGATATCCGGAGACACAAGGCTGGTTCTAACGTGTATACTCCCCCTCACAAAAGACACGTTCAGATTAAACAGAAAAAAAACTTGACCAAATCCTCGGAAACTGACCGCCTAACCTCTAAAGCTCGCTCTAGGACTCCAGCACAGAACAGATTGAGGAGTGTTGTTTCAAAAACCCGGAGTAAAACAACCTCAGACGGAGCTCATTATGCAGCACAAGAATCCGATGATGATAATGACGATGACGAAAATACGATGGCTGCCATTGCTGTACCCAGGCCTAATTCCGAGGATACGCCCTCAGCAATGCATTCTTGGGGCTCGGAGATGTCATTGTTGGATGGTAAATTACCTCAATTAAGGTTTATAGCTGATAGTGGTGCTACTGAACACATAGTTAAGGATAAGAAGGTATTTTCTAATTTAGTAAATTTGCATAATGAAATCAGGATATCGTGTGCAAATAGTAGTAAGGAATCGGACTTAATCATTAGACAATCAGGTGATATAATATATTATAACGATGAACTAAAGAAATTTGGGATTTTAAGAGGTGTGCTGTATGCACCTGAACTAGTAGAAAATCTATTTTCTATTAGGAAACAAATGCAAAAAGGATTAAGTGCGAAATTTGATAAAAATAAATTAGAAATTATAGATCCGAGTTCAGGGGACATTCTAAAAACCGGTAGTTTTGATGGACGTTTTTGGTGGTTGTCCTTTTCGCTTCCTATGATAAATGCAAATCAGGATGAAAAATTAAGGATACTCAGTCTAGTGCAAGGAAATTCGTTGATGACCAAGTCAGAAAGCGATGAAAATCCGGCGAAAACAAATACGGTAGATAAAATCACTAAAGATGTAAACAAAACCGGAATTAAAAGAAAAATTCAGAAACCGGGGCTCAGTTTAGAGGGGAGTTCTGACCCAAAGAAGTTTAAAAAGGATGAAACTTTGCAATTTAGAAACGATGTAGGTCTAGGATGGCATTACAGACTAAATCATGCTTCTCTAAAATATTTAAAGATAGCGGGTAAACAAATTCCGGAGTTGGAAGGAGTCAAATTTGATACTAATATCTTAGACTGTCCTGATTGCAAAATGGCTAAAGCCAAACGCAAGCCATTCACTAGTAAAAGACATAGATCAGATATTGTATTTCATCGTTTGCATAGCGATCTTTTGGGACCATTAAAACCGGTGGCATATAGGTCTCAAGCTAAATATATTGTTACATTTACGGATGATGCCTCTAGGTATGTATTTGCTTACGAAATAGGCAACAAAACTAGAGTAAACTTAGCTTTGCTTTCTTGTCTAGAAGAAATCAGGAGATTAAAAGGCCCCCAAACTAAGGTTTCAGAAATTAGAACGGATGGGGGTTTAGAATATAAAACTAGTGAAATGAATGCTTTGCTTAAACGAGAAAATATAAAATTAACTGCTTGCGAGCCTTACACCCCTCAATTAAACGGCGTGTCTGAAAGGCAAAATTTAGAATTGGAAGAGAAAATCCGGGTCAATCTCATCTCTTCAGGTATTCCGACTCACTACTGGCCTTATGCCATGAGACATGTAATCTATATTCATAATAGAACTCCAAATGGGTCGATAAACTTTAAAACCCCCTATGAGCTTGTATTAAATCATGCCCCTACGGTAAAATATATCAGACGATTTGGATGTGAAGCTTATATCTTGGATACTCAATCCACTTCTAAATTTGCACCCAAAGCAAACTTAGGATTCTTGTTAGAATGTGGTGAAACCGGATACCATCTATTGCACTACAAAAATAAAACGGTGGTTAGGTCAAAACATGTAGATTTTATAGAAAACCGAACCTATGGTGATTATACTAAAAATGAAAATAAGGCTCTTGAACCCGGTAGTCAAACGGAATTTACAGTAGAGGTTAATAGTGATGTTGGTGCCAGTAACAAGGATTCTGAGCTAACTACCAATATTAATCAGGAGGATAATTCCATTTCAATTCAAATACCAACTAGGATAGAAGATTCCATACAGGGCATCGAAAACAAACAAAATCCGGTGCTTATTCATGAAAATGATGAATGTGAATTCTTTGAAGACTTAGGCGATATAGGAGATAAAACATTTTTCCTTCAAGATTCTGGTGAAGAACCTTTAACCTATGCTCAAGCATTAAGAGCACCTGATGCTGATCTTTGGTTAGATGCAATTAATACAGAATTTCAGGCCCTGGAAAAGTGCAACACCTGGAAAATCATTTCTAGAAAGGATGTGCCCAAAGGAATGAAAGTAATGAAAACCCGGTGGGTACATAAGAGGAAATCTGAAGCTGACGGATCGGTAAGGTATCGTAGTAGACTGGTAGTCAAAGGATTTGCTGATAATAATAACTATGAGTTATCAGAAATTTATGCTCCTGTTGCAAGGTTACCAGATGTAAAATTCCTATTAATTTTAGCAGCGAAATATGACCTGGATTTGGTTCAATATGACGTAAAAACTGCCTTTTTAAATGGTTCGCTTGATAAATTGGTATATATGGAAATTCCGGATGGTTATGACAATTATTTACAACTGGATGAAAAATTTAAGACTAAACATGTGTGTGAAGTACACAGAGCGCTGTATGGTCTAAAGGTATCACCAAGAAGGTGGTATATCAGGTTTCAAGAAGCTGTGAACGAGATGGACTTCCAACCATACCCATTTCAACCATGTTTGTTTATGTGGAAATCAGGAGACAAAATAGCTATTCTTTTACTCTATGTTGATGATATACTTCTGGCTACTAATAGTAATCAAAAACTTAAACAGGTTAAATGCGTTCTAGAAAAGGAATTTTCTATAGTTGATCTCGGGGAACCTAGAAAATACCTGGGTTTAGAAATTATTAGAAACCGGAGTGAAGGAACGATAGGGATACTTCAGAAATCTCATATTGACAACATGTTGATGAAATTTGATCCTGATAGTGATAAAATTGTCTCTACTCCTATGATATTCGATAAATCGATTGAAAAGGAGGAGAAAAATCAAATTTGTGATCTTAGTTCCATTCCGTTTAGACAAGCAATAGGCTCTCTACTTTACTTGCAAGGTGGTGCTAGACCGGATATCTCATATGCCACAAATATGTTAAGTAGACGTCAGTCAAATTTCACTTTGAAGGATTGGAAAGCTGTAATCCGGATCATGCGTTATCTTAGAGGAACTAGAAATTATGGACTCTTGTTTTCTGATAAAGGGAATAATAACATTGAATGTTATGTAGATGCTTCTCTTGGATTATCTGCGGAAAGAGGCTTTTCCACAACGGGATATATTATCTACTTATTTGGTAATCCGGTAGTATGGCGCACAAAACGTCAAAATCATGTTGCTCTTTCTTCAGCTGAAAGTGAGTTTGTAGCTATGAGTACTGCGTGTCGAGACTTAGCTTCAATCAGGACCATGTGTTCAACAATGATTGGATTAAATTTAATTCCAATTATCTATGAAGACTCTAAACCGGCGATTAGACTAGCAGAAGTAGATGACTCTTCTAAATTAAAACATATGGTTAGACTGTCGTATTTATATGTGCGTCAAGAACATAGAGATGGAAATATTCAAATTAAATGGATTTCAACGGATGATCAAATAGCTGATACTCTAACTAAGCCATTAAATCATGCTAAGTTTGTCAAATTCAGAGATTTAATGCTGTATAAACACTGATCAGATTCTATTTTGATATTAACAGCTAGAATCGACTAAGTCGGAAGATTTGGTCGATTCCATCACCACCATGCTCAACCCGGAGACTGATATGTAGAACCAGGAGAATGCTGCGACCAATACGGAGAACGCTATGCTGAATACGGAGTGTCATGAATGGAAGCTTGTTGCCTTGCTCGGGATACTGGACATCGAGATGACGACTTGGAGGGGAGTGTCAAGATTATCAATCCGTCCTCTCTCGTGATACATACTCCGTGGATACCGATGGCCGTGGACCTAGTTCCTAAAACCACCGCAACCGTCGTTGGCGCTATGTACGCTGCCACCTCCGGCTCAACTTCACTTCTGCTCTGCCATCGACTGCGATCAGTTTCCCTAAAGTTCACTTCTGCTACTTAAGTTCATTACGATTATATTTCAATTAACTTCAGTGTATTCTGATACTATCAAGAACCCGGAGGTATGTAGAATAAATCTCATACATGTATATTTCGATATCCGTTTATTTCTTTGTCCTGAAATTAACAATTTTATCAAGTAACTAGTGAAAATTATTATAATTTATTGTTAGGTATTAATAATTCGTATATATTAATAATAATAATTATTATTAATTATGATTAATTAATACGATAAAATTCTGGGGTTTTTAATACTACGTCGGTAATAAAAATTATTTTTCTATAAAAGAAGTAGGTACCTACCAACAAACATTCGAAATTACCTTCATTTCCGTAGCACGAAACGCACCTCAGAACAACAAACTCGACATTACTTAAGCCATATGATGTTCCAAAGAGCTTGTTAGTATGAAAATGGACCTGTATTTCAACAGTTTGAGTCACGATCGTGTTGTGAGGCACAATCTTTGAGCCGTCATTGTGAACGAACGGCTGGTCGTACACAGCTGCAGATGGTCTTAAAAAATTCTACGGAACAAACTCTATCTAAATATGAAATAAAAACTCTGCAAATTCTTGACACAACGGTTTATTATCTTCCTTGTGCAGATCACCCTTCTGTCTATACCAGACTGTGTTGCAAATCGGCACCATACCATATTCTCACCGTACTCATACCATACCATACGAATTTCTTTTCTGTCTTATCATACTGTACTAAATCATACATACAATATTATACCTTACCATACTCATACCATGTCATACAAACCGAGTGAATATTGAAATGTCATCCATTTCTGACCTATATTTAAAATTTCAAGTATCTAGCTCATCATCAAAATTTAGATTGTTTAAACAAATAGGTATTATTTAAACAATTTTACAGACAAGAAACCGAGTGAATATTGCATTGTGATCCAGTTCTGACCTATTTTTAAAATTTCAAGTCCATAGCTCATCATCAAAATTTAATTTGTATTATTACAAAAAGGTATTATTTAAACAATTTTACAGATGAGAAACCGAGTGAATATTGCAATGTGGTCTATCCCCGACTCACGGTTAAAATTTCTAGACTATAGTTTACCGGGAAGATGTAAAAAGGTAGTTTTATTCTGGGCGTCTGGGGGTTGGGTCACATAACGGCCGTTTTCGACGCGAAAGTTTAGTGTTTTTCCTAAAACTTTGCGCGGTCACTGTGAACGAACGGCTGGTCGCACTAAAATCCAATTGGTCTTAAAAGATTCGTAATTTTTGAGGTCATTCAAAGGTGAACTAAAATTTACACGGTTCAGTTAAATATTTGGAGATAAGGCATCGTCGAAATTTTCAAATTTCGTTTTGAACCCCTTCCCCTTGACCTAGGGTTATGAAAAGTTTCGAGGATCATTGTGGGGCTGGTCCAAACCCAGAAACCAAATTTCGTAATTTTAGCTCAACGCTAACTGGGCAAAGTGGCGCGGACGGCGTACGGCGGACGGACGGATTTTGGTTTATAGACATTTTATGTCTTTACTATGGCACATAAATGAAAAACTCTGCAAATTCTTGACACAACGGTTCATTATCTTCTTTGTACAGATCACCCTTCTGTCTAGATCACTAGGTCTAAATGTCTAGATCCTAAATGTTAGATTAATTATTATTATCAATTATCACTAATAATTAGTGATAATTGATAATAATTATTAACAATTTTATCAAGTACCTAGTGAAAATTATTATAATTTATTGTTAGGTATTAATAATTCGTATTTATTATTAATAATAATTATTATTAATTATGATTAATCAATACGATATAATTCTGGGGTTTTTAATACTACGTCGGTAATAATTTTTCTATAAAAGAAGTACCTACCAACAAACATTCGAAATTACCTTCATTTCCGTAGCACGAAACGCACCTCAGAACAACAAACTCGACATCACTTAAGCCATATGATGTTCCAAAGAGCTTGTTAGTATGAAAATGGACCTGTATTTCAACAGTTTGATACACGATCGTGTTGTGAGGCACAATCTTTGAGCCCTCATTGTGAACGAACGGCTGGTCGTACAAAGCTGCGGATGGTCTTAAAAAATTCTACGGAACAAACTCTATCTAAATATGAAATAAAAAACATACCGTTCTATATGAATTTTTCGAGATATGAGATTTTCAAATTTTCAAAATTCGTTTTGAACCCCTTCCCCTTGACCTAGGGTTATGAAAAGTTTCGAGGACCATTGTGGGGTTGGTCGAAACCCATAAAAAAAATTTCGTAATTTTAACTCAACGCTAACTGGGCAAAGTGGCGCGGACGGCGGACGGCGTACGGCGGACGGCGTACGGCGGACGGCGTACGGCGTACGGCGGACGGACGGATTTTGGTTTATTATCTTCGATAATGAACCATTGGAATCGCCCAAAGAAAAAAATTTTTTAACCCCCCCTCAAAATTTGTTGGTTTACGTTTCAAGATACGTAGATTCAGAAAATCGAATAAAAAAAATCCGTCCGTCCGCCGTACGCCGTACGCCGTCCGCCGTACGCCGTCCGCCGTCCGCGCCACTTTGCCCAGTTAACGTTGAGCTAAAATTACGAAATTTGGTTTCTGGGTTTGGACCAGCCCCACAATGATCCTCGAAACTTTTCATAACCCTAGGTCAAGGGGAAGGGGTTCAAAACGAATTTTGAAATTTTGAAAATTTCATATCTCGAAAAATTCATATAGAACGGTATGTTTTTTATTTCATATTTAGATAGAGTTTGTTCCGTAGAATATTTTAAGACCATCCGCAGCTTTGTACGACCAGCCGTTCGTTCACAATGACGGCTCAAAGATTGTGCCTCACAACACGATCATGAATCAAACTTTTGAAATACAGGTCCATTTTCATACTAACAAGCTCTTTGGAACATCATTTGGCTTAAGGGGGAAGTGGACGGGCCCTTAGTGTGATTCTGGGATAAGAGATGGCGTTACTGACGCATCAAAAGTATTTGCAGTCTCATTTTGGAACCATCCAATTTATAACAGTTTGGGAAACGCAGTTTGCCTTCATACGCCCCTACAAGTTGCTGCAACAATTCAAATAATTTTTATTCAAATTTAAAATTGGAAAATTTGAAAATTTTGAGGTGTAGAGGTTGAAATTTGGAAAAAGCCGGTGCAAGCCCCCTTCCCAATGTGACTGGATGGGTTATGAGAGCATCATTGCAATGATTGAGCAAATAAACAAGACGTAAAACGAAAAATGGTAATGTTGGTTTTGAAGGAAAATAGAATGACTGCAGACCCCAGTTCGGCTCTCAAGGTCACCACGCTCGCTTTCCTCGGTAGCCATTCTGTCAATCCGTTCTCTTGAACCACTCCTCTCTCCATCCGTCTCTCTCCGTGGAAAAGATAACCCTACAATAGCATCAAATGGGCAAAGTCCTCGCGTATGTACACAAAGCAGCCCCCCACCCTTCGCGGTCTCGAACCTCCCATCTCCGATCATCCGTAGTTTGCTCATTCAGTCATTTCAACTTGCATCACTCGTATTTGCGCCTATTCGTATGGGAATTTTTCGGAAGAGCGCATGTTCCCAAAACTCCTCAATTTTTTCCAAACGGCAATTCTGCCCGAAATTGTGGACCAGAGGAGGTGCAGGTCTATGCCTTTGAGTGAATGCTAGGTGCGAGGGCATAATTATACTGTGATAAATTTCTTCTTGTAATAATTTCTTGTAATAAGTAATTTCTTCTTGTAATAAATTTCTTCCTGTTCTTCACCCCTATGTTCTTCCTGTTTTACCTATTACCTATGTTGCCTTTTTTTCGCTATAACGCTAAAAGTTTGTCCGATTCAAAATTCCTTTTTTCCATCTACAAGCTTTTTAAATTTACCATCAAACCTAATATATGACATTTTGATCAAGTCCCGTAATATGCTCATGCCTGTACGCTAAATACCGCGTAATATTGTGAAATCCAAGTTTTTTTGGCACATTTTTTGCCGTAATTCCGAAATTATTGGTCCGATCCCAAATTGCTTTTTCTCAAGCTGGATAAATTTACTATCAGACTTCATCTATGAGCGAAAAGCCAAAATATTAGATCCCAAAAGATCCCAAAAAAATTTATTGGCTGAGCTAGGGGAAACCAAACTTGTTGGGGCTATTTGTGGGAAATTATTTATTTCTCAGCAACTATTTGTCTTTTGGCTGAAAATTGGTTTCGGGGGTAAAATGTATCAAGGAACACGAATATGGCCTCCAATTTGAGCTAAAACGAAACGTTTCTGGAAAACATCCAAAAATAACCTAACTTTGTCACAAAATATTCAAATCTTGGGGAAACTGGGAAAATATTTTTTTAGGGGTATTTTGTTGGTTCATAGTCGTCGAGAAGAAAGCGCTCAAACCAGCAAAACAAACCGCAACTCCGTGCGACGTTTCGTTTCGGAGCTACACGCCGTCAAAGTCACTAATTTCAGGACTTGTCAGGACTAATTTTTCTCATATGCCTAAAGTGACGTTTCCACTGACTTGTCATTCCCCTCCCTGCTAGGGTCTCATGTGGGGTGCAAACTGGACATGCCAGGTTATTCTGAAGCCAAATTTTATGAGGAATCCGAAAATGACCACCTCGACAGCGTAGGGTCAGTGGCTGATGAGCTATAACGAATAGAACGGGAAAAAGCACGGACGCAGGCGAATCCGAGAGGGTCATGGGAAGGCGTTGTACTTCTCAACTATTTTTACTCAAAGCTAATTAAATTTGCTACAACATCTATCGGTATAACGTCCTTCATAGAATACGTCTTTTCCATGATTTGTAGGTCCAAAGTTGACCAAAACTTAAAATTTCACTTTTTGAAAAATTAGCAATTTTTGAAAGGCTGTATCTCAGTAACTATTGACCCCACAGAACTGCACTTGGTCTCATTGTGTAGCAAATCTTATCTCCTGTAAATAAGTCCGTGGTAGCAATTCGCGAAAAACGCATCGTTTCAAAGTTATAGCGAAAAACCCAGAGTAAGGGCATAAATTTCGAGGTTTTTCGGGTGCTACGAAAGAAGCGCCAGGTTTCCATTCCTGCGAAATTGGATTTGGACTTCCCTAACAGTCCCAAACAACATACCAACAAATCAGACCTAGCCGTTCATTTGCGATTTTAGGCCTTATTTGTGTACTTACGATTTGACTGGTCTAATAATAGTCTCCTCTACCTCAAAGGTTCCATTGGAAATGTCAACAATGTTGGACGAATCTCGGACTCATCACCTTTCCTATGAGTGATTGACGCAGCAGATCCACTGTCTAAAAGAGGACACGGCAGCTGCTATCACTGACTCTTATTTTTCGTTTTACGATCGTGCTATTCATCGCAGAATTTTGGTTCTTGGAAATTTGAAATCAGGAAAGTCTCAAAAATGGGGCTAGAACCAAGTTTTTTTTTTAAATTTAAAATTGTCCAAAATTATTTTTCTAAAATTTGAATTTGAATTTTTTTTCAAATTTTTTTTTGATGCAGCATTTCGTTTAGGAAAACTATGAACATAACTTTTTTCAGATTGAAAATCGCTCAACCGGCTGTTGAAATATTTTGCATAAACTTTTGGTGTCTTCTCTCTCTCTCGCACACTTGTCGTCCACTTTCCCCTTAAGTGATGTCGAGTTTGTTGTTCTGAGGTGCGTTTCGTGCTACGGAAATGAAGGTAATTTCGAAGGTTTGTTGGTAGGTACTTCTTTTATAGAAAAATTATTACCGACGTAGTATTAAAAACCCCAGAATTATATCGTATTAATTAATCATAATTAATAATAATTATTATTAATAATAAATACAAATTATTAATACCTAACAATAAATTATAATAATTTTCACTAGGTACTTGATAAAATTGTTAATAATTAGTGATAATTGATAATAATAATTAATCTAACATTTAGGATCTAGACATTTAGACCTAGTGATCTAGACACAAGGGTGATCTGTACAAAGAAGATAATGAACCGTTGTGTCAAGAATTTGCAGAGTTTTTTTTTATTCGATTTTCTGAATCTACGTATCTTGAAACGTAAACCAACAAATTTTGAGGGGGGGTTAAAAAATTTTTTTCTTTGGGCGATTCCAATGGTTCATTATCGAAGATAATAAACCAAAATCGTTACGGGGAGTGCGTTACGAAAAGTGTGTTACGCGGAGTGCGTTACGAAAAGTGTGTTACGCGGAGTGCGTTACGCGAAGTGTGTTACGCGAAGTGTGTTACGCGGAGAGCGTTACGCGAAGTGTGTTACGCGGAGTGCGTTACGCGAAGTGTGTTACGCGGAGATTCCCTAATGATCCTTGAGGGACTTCTGAACACAACTGACCAGATCAGCTGAGTGGCTCTAGAATCCAGTTTTGGTTTATTATCTTCGATAATGAACCATTGGAATCGCCCCAAGAAAAAAAAATTTTAACCCCCCCTCAAAATTTGTTGGTTTACGTTTCAAGATACGTAGATTCAGAAAATCGAATAAAAAAAACTCTGCAAATTCTTGACACAACGGTTTATTATCTTCCTTGTGCAGATCACCCTTCTGTCTATACCAGACTTTATTGCAAATCGGCACCATACCATATTCTCACCGTACTCATACCATACCATACGAATTTCTTTCCTATCATACCATACTGTATTATACCAAATCATACATACAATAATATACCATACCATACTCATACCATGTCATACAAACCGAGGGAATATTGAAATATCATCCATTTCTGACCTATATTTTAAAATTTCAAGTCAATAGCTCATCGTCAAAATTTAATTTGTATTATTACAAAAAGGTATTATTTAAACTATTTACAGATGAGAAACCGAGTGAATATTGCAATGTGGTCTATCCCCGACTCACGGTTAAAATTTCTAGACTGTAGTTTACCGGGAAGATGAAAAAAGGTAGTTTTATTCTGGGCGTCTAGGAAGTTGGGTCACATAACTGCCGTTTTCGACGCGAAAGTTTAGTGTTTTTCCTAAACCTTTGCGCGGTTACTGTGAACGAACGGCTGGTCGCACAAAAATCGCACAAAAATTGGTCTTAAAAGATTTTTAATTTTTCAGGTCATTCAAAAGTGAACTAAAAATTACACCGTTTCATGAGAATTTTTAGAGATATGACATTGTCGAAATTTCAAAGTTCGTTTTGAACCCCTTCCCCTTGACCTAGGGTTATGAAAAGTTTCGAGGATCATTGTGGGGCTGGTCCAAACCCAGAAACCAAATTTCGTAATTTTAGCTCAACGCTAACTGGGCAAAGTGGCACGGACGGCGGACGGCGGACGGCGTACGGGGGACGGCGTACGGCGTACGGCGTACGGTGTACGGCGTACGGACGGATTTTTTGGTTTATTATCTTCGATAATGAACCATTGGAATCGCCCAAAGAAAAAATTTTTTTAACCCCCCCTCAAAATTTGTTGGTTTACGTTTCAAGATACGTAGATTCAGAAAATCGAATAAAAAAAAATCCGTCCGTCCGCCGTACGCCGTACGCCGTACGCCGTACGCCGTCCCCCGTACGCCGTACGCCGTCCGCCGTACGCCGTCCGCCGTCCGCCGTCCACGCCGTTTTGCCCAGTTAGCGTTGAGCTAAAATTACAAAATTTGGTTTCTGGGTTTGGACCAGCCCCACAATGATCCTCGAAACTTTTCATAACCCTAGGTCAAGGGGGAAGGGATTCAAAACGAAATTTAAAATTTCGACGATGTCTTATCTCCAAATATTTAACTGAACCGTGTAAATTTTAGTTCACCTTCGAATGACCTGAAAAATTACGAATCTTTTAAGACCAAATGGATTTTTGTGCGACCAGCCGTTCGTTCACAGTGACCGCGCAAAGTTTTAGGAAAAACACTAAACTTTCGCGTCGAAAACGGCCGTTATGTGACCCAACCACCAGACGCCCAGAATAAAACTACCTTTTTACATCTTCCCGGTAAACTACAGTCTAGAAATTTTAACCGTGAGTCGGGGATAGACCACATTGCAATATTCACTCGGTTTCTCATCTGTAAAATTGTTTAAATAATACCTTTTTGTAATAATACAAATTAAATTTTGATGATGAGCTATGGACTTGAAATTTTAAAAATAGGTCAGAACTGGATCACAATGCAATATTCACTCGGTTTCTTGTCTGTAAAATTGTTTAAATAATACCTATTTGTTTAAACAAATTAAATGTTGACGATGAGCTAGATACTTAAAATTTTAAATATAGGTCAGAAATGGATGACATTTCAATATTCACTCGGTTTGTATGACATGGTATGAGTATGGTATGGTATATTATTGTATGTATGATTTGGTATAATACAGTATGGTATGATAGGAAAGAAATTCGTATGGTATGGTATGAGTACGGTGAGAATATGGTATGGTGCCGATTTGCAATACAGTCTGGTATAGACAGAATGGTGATCTGCACAAGGAAGATAATAAACCGTTGTGTCAAGAATTTGCAGAGTTTTTTTATTCGATTTTCTGAATCTACGTGTCTTGAAACGTAAACCAACAAATTTTGAGGGGGGGTTAAAATTTTTTTTTCTTTGGGCGATTCCAATGGTTCATTATCGAAGATAATAAACCAAAATCCGTCCGTCCGCCGTACGCCGTCCGCCGTCCGCGCCACTTTGCCCAGTTAGCGTTGAGTTAAAATTACGAAATTTGGTTTCTGGGTTTGGACCAGCCCCACAATGATCCTCGAAACTTTTCATAACCCTAGGTCAAGGGGAAGGGGTTCAAAACGAATTTTGAAAATTTGAAAAATCTCATATCTCGAAAAATTCATATAGAACGGTATGTTTTTTATTTCATATTTAGATAGAGTTTGTTCCGTAGAATTTTTTAAGACCATCCGCAGCTTTGTACGACCAGTCGTTCGTTCACAATGACGGCTCAAAGATTGTGCCTCACAACACGATCATGAATCAAACTTTTGAAATACAGGTCCATTTTCATACTAACAAGCTCTTTGGAACATCATATGGCTTAAGTGATGTCGATTTTGTTGTCCTGAGGTGCGTTTCGTGCTACGGAAATGAAGGTAATTTCGAATGTTTGTTGGTAGGTACTTCTTTTATAGAAAAATTATTACCGACGTAGTATTAAAAACCCCAGAATTATATCGTATTAACTAATCATAATTAATAATAATTATTATCAATAATAAATACAAATTATTAATACCTAACAATAAATTATAATAATTTTCATTAGGTACTTGATAAAATTGTTAATAATTAGTGATAATTGATAATAATAATTAATCTAACATTTAGGATCTAGACATTTAATCCTAGTGATCTAGACAGAAGGGTGATCTGTACAAAGAAGATAATGAACCGTTGTGTCAAGAATTTGCAGAGTTTTTTCCCTAATGATCCCACGATTCTGAGATTTGGTATGTAGGCCCTTGAGGGACTTCTGAACACAACTGACCGATCCCAGATCAGCTGAGTGGCTCTAGAATCCAGTTTTTTCCCTAATGATCCCACGATTCTGAGATTTGGTATGTGGGCCCTTGAGGGACTTCATAACACAACTGACCGATCCCAGATCAGCTGAGTGGCTCTTTTCCCTAATGATCCCACGATTCTGAGATTTGGTATGTGGGCCCTTGAGGGACTTCTGAACACAACTGGCCGATCCCAGATCAGCTGAGTGGCTCTAGAATCCAGTTTTTTCCCTAATGATCCCACGATTTTGAGATTTGGTATGTGGGCCCTTGAGGGACTTCTGAACACAACTGGCCGATCCCAGATCAGCTGAGTGGCTCTAAAATCCAGTTTTTTGCAATCCACAAACAAAAGTACAATACGGGGTTTTATAGGAAGGGGAAAGGGGGCGCAAAGACATAAAATGTCTCTCGTGGTTGCGTACTTCTACGAAAGCTGTATCCACCGTATGAGTGGTTTCTTCACTTCTTCACGACAGAGTTTGTAATTGGGCTCGCCCCGTATACTATAAATAAATAAATAAACTTAAGGGCAAAAATGTTCCATTTGTATGGAACGAGGAATGTGAGAAGTCGTTCAGTTTAATGCTGAACACGATGGTTTCTGTGCCCTGCCACCCAATGATTGTAACTGACGAATAATTTCCGGCCAAAGCTGTTCTTAAAAGCGATACCTAACTTACGAGTTTGTTATCTTCGATAATGAACCATTGGAATCGCCCAAAGAAAAAAAAATTTTAACCCCCCCTCAAAATATGTTGGTTTACGTTTCAAGATACGTAGATTCAGAAAATAGAATAAAAAAAAGCTGCGGATGGTCTTAAAAAATTCTACGGAACAAACTCTATCTAAATATGAAATAAAAAACATACCGTTCTATATGAATTTTTCGAGACATGGAATTTTCAAAATTTCAAAATTCGTTTTGAACCCCTTCCCCTTGACCTAGGGTTATGAAAAGTTTCGAGGATCATTGTGGGGCTGGTCCAAACCCAGAAACCAAATTTCGTAATTTTAACTCAACGCTAACTGGGCAAAGTGGCGCGGACGGCGGACGGCGTACGGCGGACGGCGTACGGCGTACGGCGGACGGCGTACGGCGGACGGACGGATTTTTTTTTATTCGATTTTCTGAATCTACGTATCTTGAAACGTAAACCAACATATTTTGAGGGGGGGTTAAAAAAATTTTTTCTTTGGGCGATTCCAATGGTTCATTATCGAAGATAATAAACCAAAATCCGTCCGTCCGCCGTACGCCGTACGCCGTACGCCGTCCGCGCCACTTTGCCCAGTTAGCGTTGAGCTAAAATTACGAAATTTGGTTTCTGGGTTTGGACCAGCCCCACAATGATCCTCGAAACTTTTCATAACCCTAGGTCAAGGGGAAGGGGTTCAAAACGAATTTTGAAATTTTGAAAATTCCATATTTCGAAAAATTCATATAGAACGGTATGTTTTTTATTTCATATTCAGATAGAGTTTCTTTCGTAGAATTTTTTAAGACCATCCGCAGCTTTGTACGACCAGCCGTTCGTTCACAATGACGGCTCAAAGATTGTGCATCACAACACGATCGTGAATTAAACTGTTGAAATACAGGTCCATTTTCATACTAACAAGCTCTTTGGAACATCCTATGGCTTAAGTGATGTCGAGTTTGTTGTTCTGAGGTGCGTTTCGTGCTACGGAAATGAAGGTAATTTCGAATGTTTGTTGGTAGGTACTTCTTTTATAGAAAAATTATTACCGACGTAGTATTAAAAACCCCAGAATTGTATCGTATTAATTAATCATAATTAATAATAATAATTATTAACAATAAATACAAATTATTAATACCTAACAATAAATTATAATAATTTTCACTAGGTACCTACTTGATAAAATTGTTAATAATTAGTGATAATTGATAATAATAATTAATCTAACATTTAGGATCTTGACATTAAGACCTAGTGATCTAGACAGAAGGGTGATCTGCACAAGGAAGATAATAAACCGTTGCGTCAAGAATTTGCAGAGTTTTTTTTTATTCGATTTTCTGAATCTACGTATCTTGAAACGTAAACCAACAAATTTTGAGGGGGGGTTAAAAATTTTTTTTTCTTTGGGCGATTCCAATGGTTCATTATCGAAGATAATAAACCAAAAGGTGACTTCATATCGACTCGAGGTGTTTATTTGAGTTCGAATGGACCTTCAAGAAGAGCAATTGTCGACTCAAATACTTCGTGAAAACGAAAAAAATTAGACTTCATATCGACTCGACGTGTTCGTTTTTGACATTTTATGTCTTTACTATGGCACATAACTACAAAAAGTGAGACATTGTGACGGTGACGGTTTTTTTTTTTTTTTTTTTTTTTCAGTAAGTAAATAACTTTATTGTTCTGTTGGGAACATTTCTGTTGTGATAGTGGGGGGGAATATAGTAGAGGAGTCCTCTAATTGGCGTGTGACGTGATGAGAGGGTGCAGTCCATCAACTGGCCTCTCTGTTGGGTGTAGGTTGAGATGGTGGCGAATCAGAAGAAATGTTGGCTGTCCTATTTGATCATGTTACGCTGGATGGTAAGGAATCTTGGGGTCTTTTTCTCTTGAGTCGTCTTCTGAGGCGTGGTTCCGGTGGATTGTTGACCAGGCTGGTAATTAGCTGATTTGTGTGATGTGTCATAGTGTGGTGAAGGTTGTTATAGTTGTGTTGGATGACTTCGGCTACATAAGGAATGTTCAGGTCAGTATGTAGGGTACTGCCTCGCACATACCATGGTGCTGACGTGATTAACCGAAGCACCCTGTTCTGAGTTACCTGTATCTTATTTATGTGTGTACAAGCAGCGGCTCCCCAGATTCCGCAAGCATAGGCCCATATTGGTCGAATGAGTGTTAAGTAAATCTGTCGTTTGTATGAGAGAGGTAGAGTCGATCTGTGGTCCAGGAGGTGTTTGAGGGTTCGAATTCTGTCTCGCACTTTGCCTACCAGGTATTTTATGTGGACTGCCCAAGTCAGACGTTGGTCCAGGTGAAGCCCGAGGTACCGGACAGTGTTACAGGATGGTAGGATGTGTTCTTTGTGGTGTATACTTGGTGTTTGTGCTGATGTTCGTAATGTAAACTTGAGTAATGCAGATTTGTTGGTGTTAATGTTCAATCTCCAGTGTTGTGTCCAGGTGTCTACTCTCTCCATGAAGTCTTGTAGAGGGACTTGTGCTCCTTCTGTTCCTCTGGCGACTGAAAGAACGGCTACATCGTCAGCGAACTGCGCCGTTACTACTTCTTCTGATGAGGGGAAGTCGGACGTGTAGACCAGGTATAGAAAGGGGCCCAGCACGCTCCCCTGGGGGACACCCGAGAGAATAGGCTTAGAAGTTGAGCTGAAGTTGCCACACTTGACCGAAAATGTTCTCTTGTTTAGGTAGGAATGTAGTAGTAGTAGATAGTAGGTGTCTGGAAGGTGAAGTTTTAGTTTGGAGAGGAGGCCGTCGTGCCATACTTTATCGAATGCCTTTTCTGTGTCCAGGAACACTCCAAGACAAACTTTATTTTTTTCGTATGCGTCCAGAATTGTGTCAACTATTCGATGCAGCTGCTGAGGGCATGAGTGATGTATCCGGAAGCCGAATTGTGAATTTGGAAGATGTGGAGCGAGAAATGTGAGGAGTTTTGGCAGTATGAGTCGTTCAAATATTTTTGATACAATATTCAACAAGCTTATTGGTCGATAACTGGTTGGGTCTGTTCTATTTTTGCCTGGTTTTTTAATGAGAATAATTCTCATTAATAATTATTATGTTGGCGTGTTTCCATTGTTGAGGGAAGTATCCTGTTCTCATAACACCGTTGTATATCTGTGTTAACATGACGAAGAAAGCATTATGAAACGTTTATAATGATTTTCACGTACAACCGATTCGTTGCTACGGAACTTCAACTTCGCCAGTTATCATCGTACAAAAATCGTTCACCACTCGTTGGATAGCTCTCGATTTACCTAACCATATTACGTTAACCACTGCGGAGCGCGTAGCCGACAAGCTGCGGTATGAGCGTGATTGTGGTTAAATAACTGTTTACACACAGGTACGATTTCTACAACAATGAAGTACGAGGTAGGTGGTACGTGGTGTGGGTGTGGGAGGGGGCGCGAAGACATAAAATGTCTTTCGTGGTTGAGTACTCGTACGAATGCTGTACCCACTTTATGGTTGCTTTGAATCACGAATCCAATGGCTATGACTGGCATGTCTGAAGCCAAATCATCTAAGAAGAAGAATTCAAATTAACACCTCGATTCGATATGAAGTCTATTTTGTCTCCTTAATTCACCTCATCCACGGGCCTCTCAGATAATATGACGTCGCAACACAAGCGACCAACTACGTCAATAGATATGACGTCAAACAGGTGCCGCCAAGAACACCTCACAGGATATGACTTACGTGGACCGGCAGGGGTGGATGACGTCAGACAAGTGGCTGGTAAGAACACCTCACTGGATATGACATATGTGGACCGGCAGGGGGTGGATGACGTCAGACTAGTGGTTGGTAAGAACACCTCACAGGATATGACGTACGTGGACCGGCAGGGGGTGGATGACGTCAGACAAGTGGCCGGCAAGAACACCTCAGAGATGTGACGTACGTGGACCGGCAGGGGGTGGATGACGTCAGACAAGTGGCCGGCAAGAACTCCTCACAGGATATGACGTACGTGGACCGGCTGGGGGTGGATGACGTCAGGCAAGTGGCCGGCAAAAACACTTCAAAGGATATGATGACGTACGTGGACCGGCAGGGGGGTGGATGACGTCAGACAAGTGGCCCGCGAGAACTTTTTTTTTTTTTTTTTTTTTTTTTTTTTAGAATGATAACTTTATTGTAATTTTCCCATTACATTACAGTTTCGCTGAAACGTACAATTAAGGGGTTACCCCCTAGTGTCACTTGTTAATAATAAATACGAATGATTAATACCTAACAATAAATTATAATAATTTTCACTAGGTACTTGATAAAATTATTAATAATTAGTGATAATTCATAATAATAATTAATCTGACATTTAGGATCTAGACATTTAGACCTAGTGATCTAGACAGAAGGGTGATCTGTACAAAGAAGATAATGAACAGTTGTGTCAAGAATTTGCAGAGTTTTTTTTTCCTAATGTGACACAATGCATCTGTTTTAAAATACTTGCGACCTTTCACATGACCAATAATTCGTCATTATTTCTCATTCAAAATTATTTCTCAATCGACAATGTGAGTTGACTTGATCCGGTGTAAGAGCTCTCACTCATTGAGCGAAGCCGTCAATTCAATTTACACTATATACGAAAGATGAGAGAAAAGATACTCGATATAATCAAGCACCGGAGGCGAGTTTAGCGGCCGCCTACCTGTTCCATCAACCGTCATTACCATCCACCGACATTACGATCAACCATCATTACCATAACTCCTCCACACTGTTTTCTCTCCTTTCGAAGAGATTCGAAACCCTCCAAAAAGCCCACTTTCATAATCGGTTTGAAAAATACTCCCTTCAATGCTCTCCTCCCCCTCCCCCCCATCTCTTAAGAGACGCTCTAATGCCATTAATTATCACATTCATCAAGGTGTCGTTACTTGGAAATTTCAATCACCGGTCGCTATGTTATTAAAGGAAGCCAAAGGCCGACCTCGGACCCACATTATCCTTTTTTTTTTTTTTTTTTCGAAACCGATCAGCCCCGTACCGACAAAACCAACAGTACTGCTATCCCCGACGTACCTAATAGGCCCTGTCATTATATCCTCGCCCACCCAATAAATTAAATATTAAAAGAAATGAAAATTTAATAAGCGCTCCTTCGAGAGGCTGTTCCGGGCTTTAGGGGTTGTTTTTTTTTCCTCCTTTGAAAGTCCTTCATCGACGCATATTACCGAATTAAACAACAAAAGTGAGGGCGTGGGCAGTTTATAACGAAGTGGCGTAAAACTTGGGGAGGCCCAGCGGCTCAATTCCAGAGAGCTGCCCCGTAAATCTTATGCCCCATTGTGTAACCCTCGGAAGAGTTGACTAGTTAGGTCAGTGTCTGTGTGCGTAACCAACTACATGCTTGCGCACGTGAGCGAGAGGAGAGCACAATTACACTCGATAGGATCAGTACAAACAGCAATACATTAAAGAGTCGTTAACAAATGTGAGGGCGAACTCCGAATGGTAATTAAGTTTCGAATCTTCGTCCCGGAAAGGGGGTTCGGGGAGATACAACAAGTTTCGACTCAAGCCTGAAGAGCGATAATGGATTGTAGAGACTTGTCAGGGCCTCTTAAAATTTATTAAAGGCCGTTTCAACCCTCCATATTTGATTGGGACCGGTTCGAAATGATTTGGGATTGATTTCGGAGGTGAGGGATTTTTATTTCACGGCAGAGCTTTATGTAAGGGTCGAGTGTTATCTTGTACTTTTATCTACTTTTATTTATTTTCATCTTGTACTTTATTTTACTCTTGGTTTTGTTATTCAGTATATGAACTCACCTGTGGGGGAACTTTTTTTAATTTGCATTTATTAGTTACAACAAACAATACAAATTAACGGTATATTTTACCTAAATGCTACAACCCCGTTAAGATAATAATCTTGTGCTGGGGTTGGAGTGCAACTAACCTTACCTTATTACAGCAATATCATATTTTGCCTTATCTTCATTACCTTATTATTATTTTCTTAATTTATTATTAATTCTTAAGTTTTTATTTTACAAACATTTTTATTTTTTTTATTTGAACTGTTTTAAATTAAGTTGGGGTGAACATTCCTCAAAAGCGTAGCTGTTGAATTGTTTAATTCCAATAATAGATATTTATATACAATTGTTATCGTTTTCATCCAACAACTCTTTGAATGTTAAAATTATTGTTTCATTAAAAAGTGGTAGGGTATCCAAAGGGCTTGTTGAATATTATTTTGATTAATAGTTTTTGTGTCTTTATCACTTTTTTTATTTATGCATTTCCCCATGCTACAATCCCATAGTTCAGGTGCGCTTGAGCCAGTGCATTATATACCATAATTTTAGTTTTGCTATTCATAATACCTATTTTTAATACGTTCTTCATGGTCAGTCTGCTCTAATCTGATGATGGTATGTGATACCGTAATTCTGACTTCACCGTCGTGTTCAGCGTTGAAATGTCCAAAAGCTGAGAGGGATTTTAGGGAGTGGGGGGAGGGGAGGTTCGCCCATAAATCCCAAAAATGAAACGGTTTTTCACGTAAGACCTCTTTTTAAAGGTTTTAACACTCTGAATAAGATGGTGAAGTCAGAATTGCTATATCTTATTCCGCTCTCAAACTGGAGCACTTTGAAGATGAAGAAACGTGGTTGACACTTGAGATGTTGTTCATGGACATCATGTTCTTCAATGGAGACATTTAACATAAAACCAATTATTTCTTCGAAAATTTGCTCTTATAGCCATGCCGCATGACTGTGGATTTTCATTTTTGTTAGGAGTTGAAGAACGACTGTTTAGAGGTTTGGGACAAATTTGGATCTTGAGATATTCCTCCTGGTAGCTACCCAATAATATTATAGCTACCTAATATCACTAGCTGTGCAAATCCTCCACTACTATGAATTTCTATTGATTGTATTTGGAAAATTCCGTGCTGTGTAGAAGTTGTAAGTATCGATTTGTGGGAGGGAACTTAGGGAGCGAACTCACCCTTCGCCGTTTCTCCCATCCGTTATTTCATGGAGTATTTCACCTCCATAACCCCCACTCCACCCTCTGAACGTGTGAGTTATAGTTCAGCTACTATGTGATGTAGCAGGACTTATCTATACTCAGCAGAGTCTGCTACCAGGGATATGATCCCATAAAAAAGAATATATAATAGGAAACAAGGAAGTAGAAAATAAGAAAATGCAAAATAAGGAGAAATAAATGTACTCTAGCAACGCAGTGGAAAATTAATTAAACCTCCTTCTCTGCTAATAGTAAAATAAAAGGTAAATTCTTGAAAGTAGAAAATGGAAAATAAATCAAACCTGTGTGTAGAATGGAGAAATGAAAAAAGGAAAAGCACTGACTTGGCTGTAGAATAATGAAAATAAGATAAATGGAAACTGGGAAAGAAAGCACACGTGGTGACCTAACTATTAGGATTTGAGAAAGTAGAAAAAATAGAAATTGGAGTGAGCAGCTAATTGCTGGAATGCTGGATAGCGAAATGGGATGACTTGGGGAAGGGGGGATCTTAGGAAGTGGTCTCCCCCACTTGCTTCCCCCAGAGCTGCCAACCCTGTCGCACCATTACTGCACGTCTGGGGGCAGTGTATGGACTGCATGGAGCTGCACATCCATGACACTCCTCCCCCCAAAACCGGTGCTGTACCCTGAAGGGGCAGTCAGTGGTTGGCTCCATCCAACGTCCCCCCCCTACGGCAGTGGCACGCAGGCCCCTATGCCGGGCGCTGGACGGGCCCAATCAATGACAATTAACGGGGGGCAGCTGTCCTTAAAAGAATATTAGTTGGCAGAGAGAAGGCGGAGGTTGCAATACACTGTCAGGATTCTCCTAAAAAAAAAAAAATATATATATATATATATATATACCTATATACATTATGTCGGACTGAGAGATTTGCTTCCTGTAATCAGTATTATTTAAATTTTTGAGTTTGTAAATTATTGACGGTTGAGGAAGATATATAAAAGTTTGCGCGGAGGACTGCCGAGGAAACCGTGCGTGAAGTTAGGCCGGTTGATGGCCTATCCCCACGGTCGGGTGAAAACCTTGGCGATGATGGTGATTGGAGGGGATGTAGTTGCTGCCAATGGTGTTCATGGGGCAGCCATCGTGTATGAGAGATTGTACCTGATAAACAATGGTAGAGCATTAACTGTGGGTGAATGAATGGAGAAAAAGATATTATGAAGTGATATAGAACGTTGAAGGTGTATTGTAGTAGTGTTAGTTTGCTTTTAGTTTAGTTTTAGTTTTGTTTTAGTTTGCTTTTCGGAAGAGCTTCAGCTGGCTGACATGCTGCCGCTTGATGTCAGATGGATCAAGCTGATTACGCAGCTCGTACGTCACCGGTGATAACACCTCTGTGATGACATATGGCTGAGTGTATTTATAGCATATTTTATCGTTGACATTGTTAGCAGCACTGCTAAGGATGTAACTTTTAATTAAACAAAGATCGCCCACCGCGTTCTGGACGGTATGATGGCGCCGATCATAATATTTCTGTTGCACTTTGCGGGCTGCCGCAGCATTGGAATATGCTTGGGCCCAAAGTGCAGTTTGATCCAGTGACACTGCATCATGTGGGGTGTCCCACAACAAGTGTAGAGGGGTCTGGAAATCCCTCCCTAAGAAGAGTTTGGCTGGAGGATATAGAGTTGAAGAATGGGTTACACTGTTAATAGATAATTGAAAATGATGAATATTTAAATCCCACTTCACCTGATCATCAGCGTGAAATGCTGTGATGGCGGTCTTAACATCGCGGATGACACGTTCAGCCTTGTTGGGTGAATGGTAGTGTCGAGGAAGCAGCTTGTTGTTGATTCCATTCTGCAGCAAGAAGGTCTTGAATTCATTGCTTGTGAAGACGCTCCCATTATCCGTCACGATGTATTTGGGGTAGCCATATTGACAGAAAACATGTTTGATTAAGTTATCAATAATTAATTTAGAAGTTTGCTTTTTCATCGGATGTAACATGACATAATTAGAAAAGGCATCCACAATGATTAATAGGAATTTATTTCCCGAGGTACTCCTCGGAAAATGAGCCACATCTAGAAACAATGCTTCCATAGGGTATTGATATTGGTAGCTGGAATGAATTCCAGGCGTGTGCTGCAAGTGCTTAGACCTTGCACACGTCAAGCATTTCGATATATACTCCCGTACATGGGTTGTTATTGACGGGTAGTAAAAAGTGTGCTGAATCCGTGCTAGAGTCTTTTGGACACCCATGTGGGAACCCAGCACGGAGTCGTGGAAATACTTGATTACAAGTTTGAGGAGAGATGTCGGTAAATATATACGATGGATATTATTCAATTTGTAATAAAGAATGTTATTTTTTAATATATGATTAGGATCAGGTACGTTGTTAGTTAATTTGGATATTATAGGTCCCAAAACGGTATCTTCCCGTTGGAGTTTGGGTAGCTCTTCATGGAATATCGGGTATTGCGACAATAAGGACATAGTGTCTTGGGAAGTGGGGGCGTTGTACCGTCCCTGGCAGTCCACCCCCCCAGAGGCGGACGCCATCACCTCCGGAGGAGCTTCAACCGCCTGGGGGTCAACCCCTTCCACCCATGCCGCCCTCGTCAAATAGTCCGCAAAAGCATTCTGCGTCGATGGTACATGTCGGATGTTGAAATTGTAAGACATTAGTCGAGTGACCCAGCGCTGAATGCGAGCCGATGGGTTATCCAATTTCGTTATAGTAGCTATTGATTTATTATCCGTGTATAGCGTAAATTTGGTATGTTCCACATAAAACCTAAACTTCATAATACCTTCAAGGGCCGCGAGAAACTCTTTTTCATATATGGAATACGACGTTTCTGCAATGGTTAGTTTTCGTCCAGCAAATGCAATAGGCATGTGCTTGGAAGAATTAGGGTGCTGTTGGGTCAATACATAAGAAATTGCTGTATTAGACGCATCAGTCCAGACAGAAAATGGTTTTGTGAAATCAGGTAATGTTAATGTTGGAGGATTAGATATTATAGTAAGCAATTTGTTGTACGATTCTTCACATTCTGTATCCCAATGGAAGGGAACATCTTTACGACGTAGCTTGTTAAGTGGAACACATAATTCAGCGTATTGGGGAATAAAACTTTGAAAGAAACCGATGGCGCCCAAAAATTGAGCAATACCCTTGGCTGATGTAGGGCGTTTTAGCTGAGATAAAATTTTAGTGCGCCCCTGGTCGATGGTCACTGTGCCGGCAGTGATGGTGTGACCTAAAAATTTAATAATAGTGCAGGCAAATTGGAGTTTGTCTGCACTTACAGTCAAGTTCGCTCGCCGGAAACGGTGTATACATGTTTATAATGGGTGTCGATGTCTTTGGAATACACCAGCACATCATCCAAAAACCAGATGACACAAATAGCATGCAAATCGCCTAATAAAAGATGCATGAGTTCGGACAAAATATTCCCACCCGTAGCTAATCCGAAAGGTACATATTTAAATTTATAGTTGGCAAAAGGTGTTGTAAAGGAAACAAGGTGTTGGCTATCTGCAGAGATAGGTATTTGGTTATATGCAGCGTTCATGTCCAACAAAGTGAAGTATCGAGCCTCACGGAGATGTGAGAGCAAACTCGGTATGGTGGGAATTGGGTATGAGAAGTACTTGACAATTTTGTTAAGGGCACGAAAATCGCATACTAAACGGAAACGAGGTTCACTGTCGTTTTCCAATGGTTTTTTAGCCACTAGGAAACATGCTGAAGTGGGGGTACCACGAAATGGTTCAATAATTCCCTGCCGTTGCAGTTTCGCAATTTCCTCCTTCATGATAGGGAGTAATTTCGGGTTGACATGATAAGCACACCGCGCATGCGGTGGTGTAGCATTGTCTTGTATCTGCACTTTATAAGTAATCATGTTCGTTCGACCTGGAGAATCGGTTATTACATCGGGATAAGTAGTATGTATAGTGTTTAGAAGCTTAGTATTATGAGTAGATGGGAGATCATCATTGCGGATCACAGTTATAGTTTCCCGGGACGGGTCTGGAAAATGGCAGGATGTAATAGATGGATTAAGTGGTATTGGTAAATCATTGTGTTTGAAGGATATCAAACCACCTGCAATGTCATATATCATATGAGTCTTAGTCATGAAGTCCATGCCAAGTACAATGTTAATAGATAGTTTTGGGATTAGTAGGAAATCATGATCCCATGAGTTATTAGCAATGTGCACTTGTAATGTTACAGCATGATTGGTACTGAGCTCATTACCATCAGCTGCGGTAATAATTTTATTCGGTATTTCTTTAATTGTCTTATTTTGGGTATGAAAATTATTATGATAATATTCAGCGTTTATCGCAGTCGCCGTGCTGCCTGTATCAAGCAGAGCAGAACACGGTTTGGTGTCGATCACCAGTTCGAGTTCGGATGTACGGGCTTGTAGCGGAAACATCCGTTCCCGTTGCACCATAGTTGCATCATGGTTAGAAGCAGTAGTACGTTGCGATTGATTACATTGTGGATAGTAAGTTGAAACATTATTATGAGGGTGAGGTGATTGCTGAAAAGCAGTTTGATTATTCGAAAGGTGTTGAGGAGGTGGAGGCGACGCTAGCGCTGCGCTGCGGCCGCTTCCAGAACTAATCCCGGAAAAATCGGGCGTAGGTTCCCCCATATTCGGCATATTCGAAAAATTACGCGGGTTAGTATCACAATCAGCATATTGAGGATGTAAATAGCGCATGCCTCCCCTCTGTTGAGGCGGAGATGTATATTGAGGCTCTTTATTCGCCTGACGAAATTGCTTTGGTTTATGGCTGGTATTAGCATTGTTTCGGTTAATGACATCATGAGATGGATAGAAATCGGGTTTAGTTGACATAGAAGGGTAGGAATTGGTGTGTGAAGAAGAGTAATTAGAAGTATTCATTGGACGTCGTTCGTTTCGGAAAGAATCACGAGGGATACTGGGTTGGTTATAAGTATTTACCTTGACCTGAGTTTGTTGACGTTGGTAAGTAGGGAAGTTGTTACGCTGCGCATTTTCCTGCGAACGATCGTTATAACGCGCAGTATTGAATTCGCGATGGCTCTGCTCCACAGTTTGTACTAACCCGTACAGCTCGTCCATCGTTGTTGGTTTCGTAGTGTGCGCGAAGTATTGCCTGTCCTCAGGCCGAACATGAGAAAGGATGATATGTATAATGCGTTCATCCGTGTATGCCTGTAACAGATCGTTAGACGCGACAACATGTTCTACGAAATCACGAAGATTCTCGGTAGGTTGCTGTAAGCGTTGAATGAATTTTAATGTCAAATGTAGGATAATTGAGTCATCAAAAAGTTCAGATTTAATCTTCGTTGCGAATGATTGATAAGTAAGTGGCCCGAAAAAAAAACAGTTTATCCCCTTGAAATTTTGGCTTATTTCAATGAAATTTACGTTGGTATAGTTTACGTATCTATATTACTAAATTCAAAGACGATTTCCGTGTTATTCGGGTATTTTCGAAAAATATTACTACAGTTAGGTATTCGTTTCGCGTAAAATTGAGTCGAACCATGCCGATTTTGAATTTGGTGCCTGTCTGTTTGTTTGTTTGTCTGTTTGTCTGTCCTTCAATCACGCATAGGGATGGCAATCATACATCGATGTTTTTGAAACATCGATGTTTTCGCGGGACACATCGATGTTTTTCCATCGATGTTTTCTGTGTCGATGTTTTTGGAACATCGATGTCGGGGTTTCGATGCATCGGCACATCGATGTTTCAATTTTTTTTGCCATAGGCTGCTGAATGTTTTATTCTAACGTTTTTCTCACATACCTAGGAATATTATTTCTGAATTTTTATTTCCTTTAAATGAAAATATCGAGGCGTGTTGGCTGAAAAGTATCGATACTTCCAATATTTCGCCTGTGGGAAAGCAGCTAAAACAGGCTCTAATGTCAGGATTTCACTCGAGATTTAAGGGGCGGGAAAACTGTCACTTGCTGACCCTACCCATGTTTTTGGACCCCGTTTCAAAAATATTCACTTTTCCGATTCCATCGCATCGTCAAAAGCCCTCACTCAAATTAAAAAACTGGTGGCGTCTGTTGATACTTCTAATTCCCCGTCATCTCAGTCATCTTCAGAATCGGACCGTGGAAGTCCCGTTGACATAATATGGGCCCATCATAAATCGTTGGCGTTCAAAACCAACAAGAAAATGTCATCTTCTCAGAGCTTATCGGTGAACTTAGACACGGAGATATCAATGTATCTCTCAACTCCAGTGGCATCAAACATACGTTCAAATCCCCTTGAATTTTGGGAAAGACAGTCTAACCCAAGCTGTACACGTTATCAAGAGAATACTTGGGGAGGGTAGCCACCTCTGTACCGGCAGAAAGATTATTCTCCAAGGCTGGTGCAGCTCTTACGCAGCAGAGAAATCGCCTGGGGGGCAAATTGCTTTCAAAATTACTTTTCTTGAATGGACTACCTGCCAAATACTGGGTGATAGCCCAGCCTTCATTTATACGATTTTTTTTATTGGAACTGAATTATAATGGTAACAAATAAAATAAATTTAAATAAATTAAATAAAATAAAAAATTGATTGAAAACCATCGATACATCGATGTTTTTTTAAAAACATCGATGTTTTTTTCCCATCGATGTTTTTGGGGTCCGATGTTTTTGGAGCATCGATGCCGGCCTGTCGATGTATCGATGCATCGATACATCGATGTTTTCATTTTTTTTGCCATCCCTAGTTGTGCTGCCGGGATTTCCCGCTCGCACTTATCACAATAAACAGACATGATTGATAAGTGTAAAGTAAGAAGAAGAAGAAGAGAATGGATAATGTAGATGGATGAATATTGAGCAATGTGATTAGAGAAATGATTAGATATACGTCTAAAGTGGATATTCGAAAGTACGTAGATGCTTCACAACCCGCTGAAATCAAAATAGACAACGCAAGGAAAGCAAGTCAGGAATGAACATGATACAGAAGGTTGGGAATAACAATGAGATAAAGTGCTGAAGTCAAGGAGATAATGACGCGTTATTGAACGAAATGAATCCTGTGGAGGAATGAATGAAGAGACTGAATGAATGATTAGATTGCAGTGGAAACAAATTAGAAATGATGGTCAGAGGATGTACCAGACGCTCGTGCTACCATGCGAGTTATAGTTCAGCTACTATGTGATGTAGCAGGACTTATCTATACTCAGCAGAGTCTGCTACCAGGGATATGATCCCATAAAAAAGAATATATAATAGGAAACAAGGAAGTAGAAAATAAGAAAATGCAAAATAAGGAGAAATAAATGTACTCTAGCAACGCAGTGGAAAATTAATTAAACCTCCTTCTCTGCTAATAGTAAAATAAAAGGTAAATTCTTGAAAGTAGAAAATGGAAAATAAATCAAACCTGTGTGTAGAATGGAGAAATGAAAAAAGGAAAAGCACTGACTTGGCTGTAGAATAATGAAAATAAGATAAATGGAAACTGGGAAAGAAAGCACACGTGGTGACCTAACTATTAGGATTTGAGAAAGTAGAAAAAATAGAAATTGGAGTGAGCAGCTAATTGCTGGAATGCTGGATAGCGAAATGGGATGACTTGGGGAAGGGGGGATCTTAGGAAGTGGTCTCCCCCACTTGCTTCCCCCAGAGCTGCCAACCCTGTCGCACCATTACTGCACGTCTGGGGGCAGTGTATGGACTGCATGGAGCTGCACATCCATGACAAACGTAAGGATCGGTATAGTTAGGTTATAATGGAGATGTAATGCTCTGCCGGATCCGACGCTACCATCGCTGTACGCGGACTCGCTGAAGGAGAATCCCTTCACGGTTCACAGCTCTAACATATTATTGGTTGTTCACTCTTTATTTACCACGTACCTACATGACTGGGTAGAAAATATGGGAAATAAACTTAGGCCCGAATGAACACTTTACCTGGTTTGAAATGAGAAAGCCTTCTGTGATAAATTATTTGAAGTCAAGTACGAAATGTGGTCGATTCACACACATCAGTGAACCGCCCTGTAGTTCTTAAGTTCCTTAAGTTCTTAGTTCTTAAGTTCACGGTCGTGTTCTATCCGTCGTAGTTCGGTTAGGTTCGGAAGAATTGGAGTTAGTTTGGGAGGAAGGACTATTGACTAAATATTGCAATATTGCTTTGATGTTGGATGAAGAAGAAGAAGAGCAAAGCAAAACCGGTCAGTTTTTGGTAGTTTTTTTTTGGCAAAAAAGACTTAATTTAGTTGTGGAAAAGCCTGTCTCCCCATATAAACAGATCTGTTTGAATTTGAATTTTTGGTTTATCATCTTCGATAATGAACCATTGGAATCGCCTAAAGAAGAAATTTTTTTAACCCCACTTCAAAATTTGTTGGTTAACGTTTCAAGATAGGTACGTAGATTCAGAAAATCGAATAAAACAAACTCTGCAAATTCTTGACACAACGGTTTATTATCTCCTTATGCAGATCACCCTTCTGTCTAGATCACTAAATGATATTAATTATTATCACGAATCATCATTAATTATTAATAATTATTATCAAGTTTTGTAAATTATTAATATTTATTGTTGGTATTAATAATTTTTATGCTTCATTTTTAATACCTAAGTATTATTAAATATTATTTATTAACTCGATATTCGGAAACCATGTGCGGTTTGAATCAGCTGGGCCAGTTTGAAAATGGACCCGACAGGCTGCCTCTCGATTCACTCTGGCAGAAATGAAATGACAAATAGCCATTGCCGTTCATCGCAAGCCATTGGGACAATATTCTTGTACCTACTTGTTGTTTAAGAAACAGGATACATTCATATTAAGGTTATTGTACCTATACAGAACAGCGATCTAGGCAGAGAGGCGACCTTGGAAACACAAGTGGACCACACAGACTCCTAATCCGTGTTCCATGTTCGACTACTAACTCCGACTCGGAGCGAAAAACATTTTTCCCACTTGAGCCCGAAAATCAGATGCTCTGCGGACAGTTATGTTTCCCATGTGCCACCTAAGCTCCCTCTTTTCCATCTGAAAGTTATGTCTACAAGTTATGTCTAACTCGTGTTTTTCGGGGTGGTCCGATGGTATTTCTAACGCGACAAGGTGCCCTCTGCGAGCGAACGGTCTAGAGAGGAGGAAAAAAACAGGCAGTTTTTGGATGGGTCCACTAGAAACATCGCAGACGCCCCTGATGTGACAGTGTTTTGTGAGAACGTTTTTTGTTGTGAACGCTTTTCGAAAGGATTCTATTTCGTGTTTTCGACTGTTCTGCTCCAAGTGGAGGGTCACACAAGCTGTCGTCTACTGGTGTTGATCTGTTGTCCTTGAACGGTTAAGAAGGGAATTTATGGGGGAACGGATACGGTGTCACAACAAAATCAACGGAGCAATCAACAAAATGCTTCTGTGTCACTAACAAATAATTTAAAAAAATATTACAGGCCACTAAATCATTTGAAGTCGATGTTTGTGAGACTCGCAGGGTTTACCAATCAACAGAGGCTTGTTTATACAGCTTTTCACGTGAGGAGAACTCCATCGTCTCTCTTCGTGAATCGAGAGGACAAAAATGTTGTAAGTTCACTTTCAAAATAGTTTTAGGATCGTTTCACTAGAGAAATGGGTCGAAGTAAGTCAAATTGTGTCAAATCAGTACCTATGCAATCGGATACACGTAGGGACGACGAATAAATTCGAAACATTAAAAAGCAATCATAAAGTAGGAAAAAATTCGAACCAAACTGTTTAGGTTTACCTAAATCTAAATTTGCTGTACTATTTCCTCCCATTTTAAAACATTTTTAGCGAATTTTCGAAGAAAGGAAGTTATTGTTCTCGGTCCAAAATGTTTAAAACTCGAATTTTCGGGATACATCCGTTTCAGACCATCCTGAATACGCTGCCAAAACACAAAAAATCGTATACATAATATGTATATAGGTAATATACATAATACATTATAATATGATTATATTATACACAATAATATAATATAATATTATATACATATTATGTAGGTATAATACATAATAATATAATATAACAATTATGTACTAGCTGACGGGCAGAACTCGGGGTGTGTCCATCTACCTCTGTTACCAGTCCCGGACGGGCAGAACTCGGGATGGATTCATCTGCCACTCTTACCTGTCGCTTTACGGATTATACCTCTTACATGTCCCTTTACAAAGTCTTATAATCTTAAATCCAAATATAATATCCACCTGTCTCACGGGAAGGAAGAATTTAAGATTTTTATATTTCGGCTTCCCATAAACCCCCACCCCTATGCATGGGATCCGGAAGTGAACCCCCTATGTCCTTCCCCGGTCACAGAAACATTTAAATACGGGAGAAAAATTCGATCCATTCAGCCGTTTTCCAGAATATAGAATTTTTATAGTTCGGCTTCCCCATAAACCCACACCTCTATGCATCGGATCCGGGAGTGAACCCTCCTATGTCCTTCCCAGATAACGGGAACATCTCAATACGGGAAATGGGTTCGATCCATTGAGTCGTTATTGGGAATTTTAATTTTTTTAATTTTGGCTTCCCCATATACCCCCACCCCTATGCATCGAATCCGGAAGTGAACCCCCCCCCCCCTATGTCCTTCCCCGATCACGGAAGCATTCAAATACAGGAGAAGGGTTCGATCCATTGAGCCGTTTTTGCGTGATTGAAGGACAGACAAACAAACAAACAGACAGGCACCAAATTCAAAATCGGCATGGTTCGACTCAATTTTACGCGAAACGAATACCTAACTGTAGTAATATTTTTCGAAAATACCCGAATAACACGGAAATCGTCTTTGAATTTAGTAATATAGATACGTAAACTATACCAACGTAAATTTCATTGAAATAAGCCAAAATTTCAAGGGGATATTGAAGGACAATTCTGTTTCTGAGTTTGTCATGTTGGTAGTACTGTTGGGCTTCTCCCTCTCTTGTCTGTTCGTTCGTCAGTCTTGTTCTGAAGTCGTTGTACTTGCGTTAACATCCGTTTGCTCCTGTTAAGTTCTGTCTCCGTTAGGATATATTTCTGATTAAACACTATACGCCTAGTGCTGTGTTAATCTCTGTTACTCCCCGTTCAACAGGTTATCGGGCCCAGAAAAGTGCTTATTCGAAATATTGTTAGGAGTGAAATTGTGTTCAAAAGGTTCGGTTGTGTAAATCAAGATGGCGATGTCTTGTGGAGGAAACTCGTTTACCTCGAATATTCGACCCTTTGATGGAACATCATTTGAGAACTGGAGATTTCGCGTCGAACGTTTATTGGAGAGAAACGGTGTATTGAATATGCTCACTGATGATCAACCTAGCGATGGTGATTTGAGAAAAGTGTTCGTTAAAAACGATGCCAAGGCACGTGACCTTGTGGTACAGTGTGTTTCTGATTCCGTTCTAGAACTGATTAAGTCGAAAACTACGGCAAAAGAGATGATGGTAACATTGCAAACTACTTATGTCAGAAAAGGTTTGACATCTCGAATCTTGTTGCAGAAAAAACTACGAAATATGTGTTTCGACGGAAGTGGTTCGCTAAATAGCTATGTGATTGAGTTTGATAGGGTTGTTTCTGAGCTGAAGAATGTTGGTGGTTCGATTGACAGCCAGGAATATGTTTCCCAACTTCTTGCATCTATGCCAGATGAATATCAATCTGTTGTAACTTCAATTGACATTCTGCTGACGTCGAATCCGGAAATAGTGACAGAGGATTTCGTGAAAAGTAAGATTCTTGCCGAGGAAGAAAGAATGAAGAGATGTGACGGAATTGGAAGCGATCCAGGTAACGCATTTATTGGTCAGAAGAAATTCTCGCAGAAATATAGGGTTAATCGCAGCGGCCATGATGGGAATGCAAAACGGCGAAATGAAGGTCAGTCTAACGACAACAGATCTGGAGCTAACTACTCGTCACAGATCAAGTGTTGGTTTTGCAAAGTAGTAGGACATAAGCGATCGCAGTGCCCTAAGCGGAGTTCCATGCAAGCTAACGTGGCTTCGGATGAGAAGAAGTCACATGGAGTATGGAAAAGTGAGGCCAATCAGGATGTTGCTTTTATGTCCGCCGTTCGCTCGCATGCGGACATGAATGTGAGAGATACGATGCTACACAGTTCGAATTGTTTTGATTCTGAATTCGCGTGTAATACGGTTTGTAGTGATGAAATCGTGATGGTGATTGATTCCGGCGCATCAAATCATTTAATCAAACTGGATTATAAACATTGTTTAACGAATGTGAAGAGTGTTTCTCATGCGATTAATGTCGCAAAGGAAGGTGAATGTGTGACTGCCAGGTTCTCTGGTCTTCTGTCTGTTATCACTGTTGACAATGTTCCAGTAAGTCTGCACAATGTTCTTTCGTGTGAAAGGCTGTATCATAATCTTCTATCAGTAAGGAGAATGGTGGAATCGGGTTTGAAGGTGGTATTCCTAAATGAAACTGTGAAAGTGTTGAGCGGCAATAGTGTTGTATTGCAAGGCAATCGTGTTGGCAACATGTTTGTTGTTAAATTCCGCATCCCTCAGACACATGATGCTTGTCTTGTGAATAATTCTTCGGAATTGTGGCATAGGCGAATGGGGCATTCCAAGGAATTTCCTGTTGCTGGTATATGCGAAATATGTTTACGTGGTAAGCAGTCTAGCAAAAATTTTTTGAAGTCCTTGCCTGAAGACACGAAAGCAAAGAGAATTTTGGAATGTGTTTCCTCTGATGTTTGTGGTAAGATAAGTCCGCCAACACATGATGGATATCAATATTTTGTTTCTTTTATTGACAGTTACAGTCATTTTGGAATCATTTATCTCATGAAGAACAAGAGTGATGTTGGGGAATGTCTACGGAAATATGTGGCTATGGCTGAAGCAAGATTCAACTCTAAAATATCCATGATAAGATGTGACAATGGAGGAGAGTATCGATCTGCAAAAGTTCGAGAGTTCTGTTCTGAGAAGGGGATCGAACTGATATATACTGTGCCACGTACGCCTCAGCAGAACGGGATAGCCGAGAGGTATAACCAAACAATAATGAACAAAGCAAGATGTTTGATCTTTGATTCGCATTTCGGAAAGGAGATGTGGGGTGAGGCTGTGTTATCAGCGGCATATTTGACAAATCGAACCCCGACTTCTGTATTACCGAAAGGAGTGACGCCATTTGATCGTTGGTACGGGCATAAGCCTGACTTGAAGAAGATTCATGTGTTTGGCTGTGTTGCTCATGCCCTTATACCACGAGAGGATCGAAGCGGAAAATTGGCACCACGCTCAAGGAAATTATCTCTTGTTGGTTATGGTAACAATGGATACCGTCTGTGGGATTCTGATGGACGTATTGTTGTGATGGCTCGTTCAGTAGTATTTGATGAGCATGTGAGTCAAGGAACTCCTGTAGTGACTCATGATTATGAAGATGCTGTAGTGGATGATGCTCCACTGACACCCAAGAAACCAACTTCATCACCATTAAAGTCCAGGGCTGAACCACTGTCACCTGTCGTGGAACAGCGTTCATTGAGTGAAAATGAGTGTAACCAACATGCTTTGCGAAGAAGTACTAGACAGAGAGTCTTACCTGCTCATTTTGGGGACTTTGAGATGATGATGGCACTATCTGCTGGTACACTCCCTTCAGATGTACCAAGATCATACAATGAAGCAACGAAGGATGAAGGCTGGACAGCTGCAATCGATGATGAACTGAATTCCTTGGAAAACAATCGTACTTGGGAATTAGTGGAAAGGCCTCCTGATGCAATTGTCATAGACTCCAGGTGGGTATTCACCGAAAAGTTAGTGAATGGACGTTTGCAGAAGAAAGCGCGATTGGTAGCAAGGGGTTACCAACAGCCTGAATTGGACTCAGAAAATTCCTACTCACCGGTGGCTAGAATGTTTACCCTGAGAGTGATGCTGTCTCTGGCTGTGGATCGGAACATGACGTTTCACCAACTGGATGTGAAGTCTGCCTTTTTGGCCAGCCCACTACATGATGTTGTCTACATGAAGCCACCACAAGGACTTGAAGTTCCAAACGGAAAAGTTTGTAAGTTAGTTAAAGCTTTATATGGTCTTAGGCAAAGTCCTAAATGTTTCAATGATTTATTGAATGAAAAACTCGTTAAGTTAAAATTTATAAGATCAATGAACGATCCGTGCTTGTATTACAATGGATCTACATATATTTTAATATGGGTAGATGACATGTTGGTTATGTCAAGTGATGAAAACGAAGTTGAAAGCGTAAAAGAGAATTTAATAAGATGTTTTGATGTAAAAGTTTTTCCAAACAGTGATAAATTTGTTTTTCTCGGTATTGAAATTGAAAGAATGGAAAATTCCATAGTGATGAGTCAGAAGGCTTTGATTAAAAAATTGATAGCAAATTTTAACATGCAGGATTCAAAAAGTGTGAAAGTACCGATGCAACCAAAATTGAATTTAATTAAAACTGAAAATAACAATCCAAGTACTAAAGATCTACAATATAGAGAATTAGTGGGTAGCTTGATGTATTTAATGTTAGGTACCAGACCTGATATTTGCTTTTGTACAGCATATTTTGGTAGATTCCAAAGTTGTTTTGATGAATCACATTGGAAAGCATTAAAGAATGTGCTTAGGTACTTGGTTGGCACAAAGGATCTGGGTCTTATTTTTACCAAAAGTTATAAGGAAAATATTGAAATTTTAGCTTATGCTGATTCTGACTTTGCTTCTGATATCAATGATAGGAAAAGTGTATCTGGGTTCTTGATAAAGATGAACAATAATATGGTATATTGGAACTCGAAAAAACAACCGATAGTTGCAATTTCTACTAGTGAAGCAGAATACATAGCTCTTGCAATGTGTATGTGTGAATGCCTGTTTTTAGGTCAGCTTCTAGAAGAAGTGGTTAATGAGTGTGTCTTTCCAATTACTGTAATGGAAGATAACCAATCATGTATCCATATGGGGAGAACATTAGAAACTAAAAGGACAAAACATGTCGATGTTAAGTTTCATTTTGTTAAACATTTGGTTAGTCAGGGTAAATTTGAATTGAAGTATGTCTCTACTGATGATCAAATTGCTGACATATTAACAAAAGGTTTAAGCATTGTAAAATTTCAAAAATTTAGGGGGGAAATGTGTTTGAAAAATGTTTGAGAATTGAAAAGTTGAAGATTTGAAAAAAAAAAAACATGTAGTTTGAAAATTTTGTTTTTTTTTTTTTTTCCCCAAGTTTGAAAATTTTTGTGTAATGTTTGATTAATTAGTTAACTGTAATATGTAATTAATTATGTGTAAAGATTCGAAGAACTGGAATTTAAAATTCTGTATAATTTGTATTTTCTTAAATGATTCTAAGTAATGCAGAATTGAGGTAGGGTATTGAAGGACAATTCTGTTTCTGAGTTTGTCATGTTGGTAGTACTGTTGGGCTTCTCCCTCTCTTGTCTGTTCGTTCGTCAGTCTTGTTCTGAAGTCGTTGTACTTGCGTTAACATCCGTTTGCTCCTGTTAAGTTCTGTCTCCGTTAGGATATATTTCTGATTAAACACTATACGCCTAGTGCTGTGTTAATCTCTGTTACTCCCCGTTCAACAGGGGATAAACTGTTTTTTTTTCGATTATCTCTTTTTTGGACCCTTTTTTGCATGAAGCCATTCAATAGAGAAAATTGAAATTTGGTATGTGTGCTCCAAATAGAACGACTATGATCCTTGACTCTTGAGTCGATAAGGCAAAGATGATTTGACATGTTCAAAACGTCAAAACTTGGGAATAGAAGAATTAATCTCATTTTAAGAGTTGTTTATGTCATAGTTGATTTCGTCAAAATTTGAATAGATTTTGATTCGAGGGGATCTTTAAGACCATGCCAATCGTTCACGATAAGAGATCGAAGGTGCAACCGAGAAAAAGTCGTTAACTTGAGCGTTGAACAAACCACGGATCATGAATAAAAATATAAAAGTAGGTATATACCTTTGCATTGAGGCTTCGTGTTGAGCAATCACGCACCGGGTTACTCAGCAGAAACTAGGTATAGCAGCTCATAAAGCACTTTAAAATGTCACAGAAAAGGTCCAAATTACGTTGGGGTTCGTGCACGAAATGATCACCATTAGAATTAATACAATAAAGCCTCATGCTGTTGCTACTGGTGCTTTTACCAGTTTATGGTTTATGGTCATTGGATGTAATTTCCCTCCCAATCAAGTTTATAGAACAAGGATCGTTATTATGGAGATTCCTCGAATTGATTGATTCGATTTGATCATTTACAAGTGATGTGTACTGGAGTACAGATTGATGGCTGATGCCACAGACTATTAGACAAACAATAACTTTTGGTCAATTAATGACTATCTTTAATCGAATAAAAGGAGAAACCTTCTCATTCGAATAGATGCTCCTTCAACAGGAATTGCGTGGATTTCCCGTTTGTGTAAGTACGTTCAAAAGTGACACTAAGATTTTGATGGAATTCTTGTAATACCATATCACGCTCAACCAGTTTGCGGATGGCGTCCCGCCGGTGCTCCTTGAGGACTATTTTTCCAGCCTGTCAATGACAGGCTGTCATACCCTCTGGCAATCATATTCAACTGATCTCTTGCTTCTGGCTGATCCCCTGTTAAATGGCAATTTTTATACGTGACGCCGATTCATGAGGGTGGGGACAGAGGCTCTGTGTCCAACTACCGCCCGGTCTGCTCCGCGTCTGCCACACCGAAGATACTCGAGAAACTCGTTGAAACGCAATTCCAAGTTTTCGCCCTATTCTGTGGCTGAGCAACATGGATAAATTTGATGGTGTTCCAGACTCTCGTCATAATTCCGTCATTGGTTCAAGCAAGGATGCCAGTCCGACGTTGTGTCACGATCTCAAGCTGTTCTCCTATGTGAATTCTACATCGGACTGTGGTGCCTTGCAGACAGCCGTCGTTCGCCTCGAAAGTTATGGTCACTTTCCATCGTTTCACCCAACCGGTTGGGTTCAATTATGCACTAGAGGCCAACCAGTTTCGGAAGCTCGGAGATGACGGATTTGGCGCTCTTTGATGGACGGATGACATCCTCGAGGCACATCGAGGACCTGGCGAGTAGAGCTATGCGAGCCCTGGGGTTTATGAAGCGTAACTCTTGTGAGTTATCAAATATTCAAGCCATAATGATGCTCTATAAGGCCCTGGTACCTACTTCCTATTTTAGAGTACGTTGCCTCTGGTGGTATGTTGCCTCTGGAGAAACGACGTTCAATGGCTGATCTCACTCTTCTGCACAAAACTGGTAAATAACCAACTTGACTGTCCGGTCTTGCCATTGATTGGCCTCCGGGTGCCTCGTCTGTTGGCCCGATCTTCTCAACTCTCCCATGTTCCCTTCGCGTCAACAAACTACATGCGAAATAGTCCTCTGCAGCGGCTCCCTCGCTCCTTTAATGTACTGATAGGTGTCCACCCCGAATTTGACTTTTTTTCGTCATTCCCTTCCCTCTCTCGAAAAGCTGATGGTCTCTTCCCCATTTAATTTTGGTTAAACGCTCCTAGTGTACTTTATAATTTATTGTCTTATTGTGTATTTCCATTCAATTGTTATTTTGTTTTTGTTTTTTTCATTTCTTTTGTAATCTATCTTGCTTAATAGTAATGCTGTGAACTCCCATTGACATGTGAAATTGAGCTTGCCCGCAAAAAATAAATAAAATTTATTTATTTTACATTTAATGTAAAAACCACGTCAAACCTTCAACATCAACAATATTTTGTTTTCATCTAGTTGTAACACCTCTAAATGTCATCAAATAGGATAAGCCAGGGTGATGCGTAAGTTGCAAGAATTTAAGGAAAACAAGAATATTTGAAAGCAATCGTCTATTTCCACTGAAATATGAGTACACTGTTTACCGATTTTAGTGACTAAACCATCGTCACTAACTAAACAATAAGTGGGTCGTTTCAAAATTATGTGTAATTTATTGTCACAAAACTCTTGTGCCTACAGTTTTTAGCATGGAACCTTTATTTTCGTAAATAAAACAATTGTTAGGTTAAATGGTAGATGCAAAGAAAATGCCAGGTTTTGATAGAAAAAACTCTGCGAATTCTTGACACAACGGTTTATTATCTGCTTTGTACAGATCACCCTTCTGTGTAGATCACTAAATGGCAGATTAATTATTATTATGAATTATAATTAATTATTAATAATTACTATCGAGTGGTGTAAATGATTAATATTTATTGTTGGTTATTAATCATTTTTATGCTTCATTATTAATCATTATTATTAAAATTTAATTATTATTAAATAATATTTAATATTAGGTATTTATTAACTAATTCATTATTATTAATTATTATTAAATAATATTTAATATTATTTATTAACTCGATATTTGAAAACCATGAGCTGTTTGAATCAGCTGAAAATGGACCCGATAGGCTGTCTCTGGATTCACTCTCATGTTGACGATTTTCGATGTGCTCCAACTTTGAGCCGTCATTGTGAACTAACGGCTGGTCGTACAAAGCTGTGGATGGTCTTACAAAATTCTAAAAAATAAACTATATCTAAATATGAATTTATGACAAGGAACAAGGAAAATTCAGAATCTAGGTAAGTATCTAGAAATGTAAACTCTCAAGTTTTGAAGGGGGGGGGGGGGGGTAAAATTTGTATTTCTTGGTTCAATTTAATGGTTCATTATTGAAGATAACAAACCAAAAACAGTGCAGTTTAAATTCAAGACAGTTTTGTTACAAATTCCCAAGAAAAACGTCGTCTCTTCCTACGACCAACATTTTTTGTCTTTTCTTTTTGGTCACATTTTTCTTCCATTCAGACAAAAGAAATAGAACAATTCCTCTGGTAAGAAGCTTCGATTAATTTCCACAAATCTCTCCAAGATCGCGCCATTACCCTGGCAAGCTGCCCTCTTAAGTCCCACTTATCCCCCTCTACCAACCACTCTCCCCTTGTCAGCTATTTCTTATTGCCCACTTCTCCAGTCTTATTTGAAAGTTGTCCACTGGCTGTAGTTTTCCCTCTCGAAGGAGTTGTAAACTACTTTTTCTGCTCTGTAAAAGTTTCTGACGAGGTGATTAGAGTTGTCTGTTCATAGGTCGCATTGCGGACGCATCCGTCTCGAGTCCTCGCGAATTTTATTTTCCGCTAAGGGCCCGAGGAGAAATCCGACTGTAAGGAGAAAACGCACGAAAATCCTGTGACTCTCTTGTGTAAAAGCACCAGTAGCAACATCATGAGGCTTTATTGTATTAATTCTAATGGTGATCATTTCGTGCACGAACCCCAACGTAATTTGGACCTTTTCTGTGACATTTTAAAGTGCTTTATGAGCTGCTATACCTAGTTTCTGCTGAGTAACCCGGTGCGTGATTGCTCAACACGAAGCCTCAATGCAAAGGTATATACCTACTTTTATATTTTTATTCATGATCCGTGGTTTGTTCAACGCTCAAGTAAACGACTTTTTCTCGGTTGCACCTTCGATCTCTTATCGTGAACGATTGACATGGTCTAAAAGATCCCCTCGAATCAAAATCTATTCAAATTTTGACGAAATCAACTATGACATAAACAACTCTTAAAATGAGATTAATTCTTCTATTCCCAAGTTTTGACGTTTTGAACATGTCAAATCATCATTAAATCTCGGCAAATAATTATACTTGAGCTCAAAAAAAAAAGGCCAAACGCGGTAGTCTTCTCATGAAGCCAATCATTGAGAACTCGAAGGTAACAATAGATGATAACTAGCAGCGTCCGAGTAAGATCGAAAGACTACTTCGAGAGCTGTCATAGTGGTCCATTCTGTGCAAATGTCCCCAATGGGTTTATGGTCATTGGATGTAATTTCCCTCCCAATCAAGTTCTATTCAGGTCCGCTCCCCGAGGGACGGAGGTGTTGGATGAACCCGCCATCCGATATAAAGAGGGCTCTTTTCCGAATTATTGATGATGACGATTAGTTAACGCTGGTGCGGCATGGGATGACATGAATTGCCTTTGTATATACGATGGTACAATATACCATAAAAACACATAAATGTATGCTCGATGTACATAAATGGGGCGTTGCCTGGAGGACACATTTTGCCACGTAACTGCTCCCTTGAAAGTCTTATCCCCCTTATTTGGTGGTTAATTCCCGTAAAAATATCGAAAGAGGGGGGTTTTAGAGGTGTCACCCTCTTGTTAGGATAGGGGCGGGAGAAATCGTCTCGTGGGACGGATTGTTATTACTTCGTTACATTGACGAGGGAGAGAGTGGTATGTTTCCTTGTCGAGCGAGAGAGTGCGATGATAATCACCAGGTTCCCCACAGATACAATACACAATCGTCCGATTCAGCTCGACAAACGAGAACAGGCGTCGAAGGGAGCTAAAACGATACCGACCCCTAAATAATGGAGGGGACCCGTTCCCTGCTGGTTTATTGTTGCTTTGTGTGTTACCCTCTTTTGAGCGAATTTTCGAATACACTGTTTCAAAGGCTCCAGCATGAGGGGGAAGACGCCCAAAAATAGTTCCCATTTTCTCAGCAACCACTGGACTAATTCAAGATCTGGAAATTCCTGCAGAAAATTTTTTTCAATTTGGGAAAAAGGGGAAAGGTGCTTGATCTGCCAAATTCATTGCTTATGATTGTCAACAGATACCTCCCTCCCACCCACTTAGCGGTATTCACGAACAAGGTTTAACATATAATTTCGTCCTGGCTTATACATTCAGAACACTCAGCAATAACTGTCCTTCAAACCCAAATTTATTGATAACTAGCTGTGTACTCGCGCTTCGCAACGGTAGAACCTGGGATTGACAATTTCAATGTTTCACTCCAATTCGTCAAGTAGTTTTTGGATTGCCTGTAGACCCCCCCCCCCCCTCACACGTAACCTGTACCCCCCCTCCTAAATTGGTCAGAAACCTTCCCCAATGTTCACACAACGTTTTCCCTACGTTTCATTCAGATCGTTCAAGTACCTAGTTTTGAAATCCCTGAAACACCCCCCCCCCCCCAACTTACTAAGGACTCTCCCTACCTGGTCAGAAACCTACCCCAATGTTCACACAATACAATTTCAAAGTTTCACTCTAATTCGTCAAGTAGTGTTCGGAATGCCGGTAAACCCCCCCCCCCCCCCTAAATTAGTCAGAAACCTTCCCCAATATTCACTCAACATATTCCCGAAGTTTCATTCAGATCGGCCAAGTAGTTTTGAAATCCCGGAAATTCCCCCCCCCCCCTGCAATAACCTCCTTTACCCCCCCCCCCCCCCCCCTATACTATTGACCCACCCTACCTGTTTAGAAACATTCCTCAATGTCACACAACAAATTCCCAAAGTTGCACTCAAACTGGTCATGTAGTTTTGATTGCCTGTAGACCCCCCCCCCCTCTCACAACCTGCACCCCGCCACATCCCACTAACATCCTGATTGAAGTACCACTTGATAGTACTCGTCGAGCTGAATCCAGAGACTACTTGCAATCGGATTTACGTTCAACCGTTCAAAAGTTATGAGCATAAACGTCCTCATAACACGTTCTTTAGTAGTATTTCATTCATAGCGTTTTAACGGATGGACAAATTTAAACGCGGATTTTTCATAAACCTTCCAAGATAAATTCTGCGTCAAATGGTACCAGCCGCAACATTCTACGTTCAGCCGTTCTCAATTGATGATGAGACAAACAGACAGACAGACACGATCTTATTATATACGAGTATAGATAGATGTTATTATAGATGTTATTATCGTATTATCGTAGTATAGATAGTATAGATGGTATTATCGTAGTTCTAGGGACGCGGGAGCGTCCCGCCCGCCAAGAAAACCGAAGCCCTGAAAACGGAAGCGACTGAGACACTGATTACGCGACGGAACAAGTTGGGGTTTTCACCCTATCGTAGCTCTGGCCCCTGAGCGTCTCGAGAATTGATTTTTTGTACACCAACCCTCCAGGGGCACGTGAGGACGTAAACCAAAATTCAGCTCTCGGGAACATCAGGTGTCGGGGGTATAACAGTTTTAAAACCGCTATTTTTCACGTTTTGGTTTATTATCTTCGATAATGAACCATTGGAATCGCCCAAAGAAAAAAAAAAATTTAACCCCCCCTCAAAATTTGTTGGTTTACGTTTCAAGATACGTAGATTCAGAAAATCGAATAAAAAAAAATCCGTCCGTCACCCGTACGCCGTCCGCGCCACTTTGCCCAGTTAGCCTTGAGCTAAAATTACGACATTTGGTTTCTGGGTTTGGACCAGCCCCACAATGATCCTCGAAACTTTTCATAACCCTAGGTCAAGGGGAAGGGGTTCAAATCGAAATTTAAAATTTCGACGATGTCTTATCTCCAAATATTTAACTGAACCGTGTAAATTTTAGTTCACCTTTGAATGACCTAAAACATTACGAATCTTTTAAGACCAATTGGATTTTTGTGCGACCAGCCGTTCGTTCACAGTGACCGCGCAATGTTTTAGGAAAAACACTAAACGTTCGCGCCGAAAACGGCCGTTATGTGACCCAACCTCCAGACGCCAAGAATAAAACTACCTTTTTGGTTTATTATCTTCGATAATGAACCATTGGAATTGTAGCGGCCGAAGCCTTTGATAAAAGATTAGTTTGTTTTGGTGGACTCTAAAGCTACCAAGGCTCCCCCCCTCGTTGACCAGCGCCCATCGGGCAGTTGCTTCTAGTAGTTCCTCCTGTAAACCCGCCGCTCTTTTCCTCGTGAAACAATTCATACATATTATAACCAACCAGTTATAATATATTATCTTGTGAACCCGCCGTTTACACCGCTCCTCCATTAGTAAAATTCATTTTGAATCCCGCAGTCCACAATTTCAATTTAAATAAGTAATTCATCTAACTACAATTCGGTAATCCCTCCAACCTACGTCTGCTTTCAATCTGCCACCCTTCACCGCCAGCTTCAGGATTTGCAGCCCAACTCTGGATCACCACCCCCGGCCGGGGAAGTAAGTCCATCCTCGAGCAGAATCGGTGAGTCAATTTGATCGCAGACAAATTCATTCCTCAACAACTAACGAAATACAGTCCACTATATACCATAATATAAACCATATTATTTTCCCATTGACGATAAGTCTCAGCGGGTCCTTGGATAATTGAATCAGCTAATTTTGGTTTATTATCTTCGATAATGAACCATTGGAATCGCCCAAAGAAAAAATTTTTTTAACCCCCCCTCAAAATTTGTTGGTTTACGTTTCAAGATACGTAGATTCAGAAAATCGAATAAAAAAACTCTGCAAATTCTTGACACAACGGTTCATTATCTTCTTTGTACAGATCACCCTTCTGTCTAGATCACTAGGTCTAAATGTCTAGATCCTAAATGTTAGATTAATTATTATTATCAATTATCACTAATTATTAACAATTTTATCAAGTAGGTACCTAGTGAAAATTATTATAATTTATTGTTAGGTATTAATAATTTGTACTTATTATTAAGCCCCTCAAAATTTGTTGGTTTACGTTTCAAGATACGTAGATTCAGAAAATCCAATAAAAAAAAACTCTGCAAATTCTTGACACAACGGTTCATTATCTTCTTTGTACAGATCACCCTTCTGTCTAGATCACTAGGTCTAAATGTCTAGATCCTAAATGTTAGATTAATTATAATTATCAATTATCACTAATTATTAACAATTTTATCAAGTACCTAGTGAAAATTATTATAATTTATTGTTAGGTATTAATAATTCGTATTTATTATTAATAATAATTATTATTAATTATGATTAATTAATACGATATAATTCTGGGGTTTTTAATACTACGTCGGTAATAATTTATCTATAAAAGAAGTACCTACCAACAAACATTCGAAATTACCTTCATTTCCGTAGCACGAAACGCACCTCAGAACAACAAACTCGACATCACTTAAGCCATATGATGTTCCAAAGAGGTTGTTAGTATGAAAATGGACCTGTATTTCAACAGTTTGATACACGATCGTGTTGTGAGGCACAATCTTTGAGCCCTCATTGTGAACGAACGGCTGGTCGTACAAAGCTGCGGATGGTCTTAAAAAATTCTACGGAACAAACTCTATCTAAATATGAAATAAAAAACATACCGTTCTATATGAATTTTTCGAGATATGGAATTTTCAAAATTTCAAAATTCGTTTTGAACCCCTTCCCCTTGACCTAGGGTTATGAAAAGTTTCGAGGACCATTGTGGGGCTGGTCCAAACCCAGAAACCAAATTTCGTAATTTTAGCTCAACGCTAACTGGGCAAAGTGGCGCGGACGGCGGACGGCGTACGGCGTACGGCGGACGGACGGATTTTTTTTTATTCGATTTTCTGAATCTACGTATCTTGAAACGTAAACCAACAAATTTTGAGGGGGGGTTAAAATATTTTTTTCTTTGGGCGATTCCAATGGTTCATTATCGAAGATAATAAACCAAAAAATCCGTCCGTCCGCCGTACGCCGTCCGCCGTACGCCGTCCGCGCCACTTTGCCCAGTTAGCGTTGAGTTAAAATTACGAAATTTTTTTTATGGGTTTCGACCAACCCCACAATGGTCCTCGAAACTTTTCATAACCCTAGGTCAAGGGGAAGGGGTTCAAAACGAATTTTGAAATTTTGAAAATTTCATATCTCGAAAAATTCATATGGAACGGTATGTTTTTTATTTCATATTTAGATAGAGTTTGTTCCGTAGAATTTTTTAAGACCATCCGCAGCTCTGTACGACCAGCCGTTCGTTCACAATGACGGCTCAAAGATTGTGCCTCACAACACGATCGTGAGTCAAACTGTTTAAATACAGGTCGAATAAATACAGGTCGACTCGATTTTCATACTAACTAGCTGTTTAGAACATCATATGGTTATAGTGATGTCGAGTTTGTTGTTCTCAGGTGCGTTTCGTGCTACGGAAATGAAAGTAATTTCGAATGTTTGTTGGTAGGTACTTCTTTTATAGAAAAATTATTACCGACGTAGTATTAAAAACCCCAGAATTATATCGTATTAATTAATCATAATTAATAATAATTATTATTAATAATAAATACGAATGAATAATACCTAACAATAAAATATAATAATTTTCACTAGGTACTTGATAAAATTATTAATAATTAGTGATAATTCATAATAATAATTAATCTAACATTTAGGATCTAGACATTTAGACCTAGTGATCTAGACAGAAAGGTGATCTGTACAAAGAAGATAATGAACCGTTGTGTCAAGAATTTGCAGAGTTTTATATATCAAAATCGCTGGTCATTTTCAGCTGGCGCTTTTCACTTCTTTTCAGGAATCGCCCAAAGAAAAAATTTATTTAACCCCCCCTCAAAATTTGTTGGTTCACGTTTCAAGATACGTAGATTCAGAAAGTCGAATAAAAAAAAATCCGTCCGTCCGCCGTACGCCGTCCGCCGTCCGCCGTACGCCGTCCGCGCCACTTTGCCCAGTTAGCGTTGAGTTAAAATTACGAAATTTTTTTTATGGGTTTCGGCCAACCCCACAATGGTCCTCGAAACTTTTCATAACCCTAGGTCAAGGGGAAGGGGTTCAAAACGAATTTTGAAATTTTGAAAATTTCATATCTCGAAAAATTCATATAGAACGGTATGTTTTTTATTTCATATTTAGATAGAGTTTGTTCCGTAGAATTTTTTAAGACCATCCGCAGCTTTGTACGACCAGCCGTTCGGTCACAATGACGGCTCAAAGGTTGTGCCTCACAACACGATCGTGAATCAAACTGTTGAAATACAGGTCCATTTTCATACTAACAAGCTCTTTGGAACATCATATGGCTTAGGTGAAGTCGAGTTTGTTGTTCTGAGGTACGTTTCGTGCTACGGAAATGAAGGTAATTTCGAATGTTTGTTGGTAGGTACTTCTTTTATAGAAAAATTATTACCGACGTAGTATTAAAAACCCCAGAATTATATCGTATTAATTAATCATAATTAATAATAATAATCATTAATAATTAATACAAATTATTAATACCTAACAATAAATTATAATAATTTTCACTAGGTACTTGATAAAATTGTTAATAATTAGTGATAATTGATAATAATAATTAATCTAACATTTAGGATCTAGACATTTAGACCTAGTGATCTAGACAGAAGGGTGATCTGTACAAAGAAGATAATGAACCGTTGTGTCAAGAATATGCAGAGTTTTTCATCTTCCCGGTAAACTACAGTCTACAAATTTTAACCGTGAGTCTAGGGATGGCAAAAAAAATGAAAACATCGATGTATCGATGCATCGATACATCGACAGGCCGGCATCGATGCTCGAAAAACATCGGACCCCAAAAACATCGATGGGAAAAAAACATCGATGTTTTTAAAAAAACATCGATGTATCGATGGTTTTCAATCAATTTTTTATTTTATTTAATTTATAAGCTATAAATTTATTTTATTTGTTACCATTATAATTCAGTTCCAAGAAAAAAAATCGTATAAATGAAGGCTGGGCTATCACCCAGTATTTGGCAGGTAGTCCATTCAAGAAAAGTAATTTTGAAAGCAATTTGCCCCCCAGGCGATTTCTCTGCTGCGTAAGAGCTGCACCAGCCTTGGAGAATAATCTTCCTGCCGGTACAGAGGTGGCTACCCTCCCCAAGTATTCTCTTGATAACGTGTACAGCTTGGGTTAGACTGTCTTTCCCAAAATTCAAGGGGATTTGAACGTATGTTTGATGCCACTGGAGTTGAGAGATACATTGATATCTCCGTGTCTAAGTTCACCGATAAGCTCTGAGAAGATGACATTTTCTTGTTGGTTTTGAACGCCAACGATTTATGATGGGCCCATATTATGTCAACGGGACTTCCACGGTCCGATTCTGAAGATGACTGAGATGACGGGGAATTAGAAGTATCAACAGACGCCACCAGTTTTTTAATTTGAGTGAGGGCTTTTGACGATGCGATGGAATCGGAAAAGTGAATATTTTTGAAACGGGGTCCAAAAACATGGGTAGGGTCAGCAAGTGACAGTTTTCCCGCCCCTTAAATCTCGAGTGAAATCCTGACATTAGAGCCTGTTTTAGCTGCTTTCCCACAGGCGAAATATTGGAAGTATCGATACTTTTCAGCCAACACGCCTCGATATTTTCATTTAAAGGAAATAAAAATTCAGAAATAATATTCCTAGGTATGTGAGAAAAACGTTAGAATAAAACATTCAGCAGCCTATGGCAAAAAAAATTGAAACATCGATGTATCGATGTGCCGATGCATCGAAACCCCGACATCGATGTTCCAAAAACATCGACACAGAAAACATTGATGGAAAAACATCGATGTGTCCCGCGAAAACATCGATGTTTCAAAAACATCGATGTATGATTGCCATCCCTACGTGAGTCGGGGATAGACCACATTGCAATATTCACTCGGTTTCTCATCTGTAAAATTGTTTAAATAATACCTTTTTGTATAATACAAATTAAATTTTGATGATGAGCTATGGACTTGAAATTTTAAAAATAGGTCAGAACTGGAAAACAGAACTGGATTCACTCGGTTTCTTGTCTGTAAAATTGTTTAAATAATACCTATTTGTTTAAACAAATTAAATTTTGATGATGAGCTAGATACTTGAAATTTTAAATATAGGTCAGAAATGGATGACATTTCAATATTCACTCGGTTTGTATGACATGGTATGAGTATGGTATGGTATATTATTGTATATATGATTTGGTATAGTACAGTATGGTATGATAGGAAAGAAATTCGTATGGTATGGTATGAGTACGGTGAGAATATGGTATGGTGCCGATTTGCAATACAGTCTGGTATAGAAAAGAAGGGTGATCTGCACAAGGAAGATAATAAACCGTTGTGTCAAGAATTTGCAGAGTTTTTAACTTCCCGGTAAACTCTTTTTTTCGTTGTTTTTTCGTTGTCGAAAGTTTTTCGTGTTCTTCTTCTTCTTCTTCTTCTTCTCGTTGTTGTTGTTGTTCATTGACGGGGCTACAGCCCAGCAGACAAATCGGATCGAGCTGAAATTTTGCACACACGTTTGTTATGCTCCAAGGGTGTGCCTTTTGAACATTTTTTCTCCCTCCCCCCATTTCCCCCCCAATTAGGGGGAAAAAAGTAATTTTTAGGAATTTCAAATGGTCATAACTCCTTCAAAATTGAAGCTTTTTCAGATTTTCTTTTTTAGTTTCATTCAGCTTTAAGAACTGTTTAATTTGAGATCAAAAAATGCTTCCTAAGGGGGAAAATAAAGGAGATATGGTGATTTTTCTATTTTCAACAATAACTGCCGCAAATATTGATGAAAATTTGTGCGGTTGGTCTTAAAATGTCCGCTAGGTTGTCTAGAATATGCTCAATAATTTTGAACTAAATCTCAATCGATTTGACTAATCCACAGCCAAAAATCGTGAATAAATTCCACATCTACTGATTTGGCTAATTTCCTAAAACATCAAAGTTGAACGGTGGTCAGAAAAATCGTCGTAGAGTGGCGCCTATTTTAGGATCGATAGGAAATTTTATGGGCTTTCGAATGAGGGTAGCGCACTTTGGCACTTTTCCCAACGGTTCTCGAGTTATTCGCGATTGTTGGTGTAAAAACGTGCGTTTTACCTTTTGCAAACTTTCTCTTCGACACCAATAATTACAATTATTGTAATGATTCTCAACAACAAAAATTTGCGCAATCCCCAAGAAAAAATGCAACCAATTTTCAAAAAAATTTCTAATTCAAATTTATTCAAATTTCTAATTCTTTCTATTTTTTGGTTTATTATCTTCGATAATGAACCATTGGAATCGCCCAAAGAAAAACTCTGCAAATTCTTGACACAACGGTTTATTATCTTCCTTGTGCAGATCACCCTTCTGTCTATACCAGACTGTGTTGCAAATCGGCACCATACCATATTCTCACCGTACTCATACCATACCATACGAATTTCTTTTCTATCTTACCATACTGTACTAAATCATACATACAATAATATAGGTATCTTACCATACTCATACCATGTCATACAAACCGAGTGAATATTGAAATGTCATCCATTTCTGACCTATATTTAAAATTTCAAGTCAATAGCTCATCATCAAAATTTAATTTGTTTAAACAAATAGGTATTATTTAAACAATTTTACAGACAAGAAACCGAGTGAATATTGCATTGTGATCCATTTCTGACCTATATTTAAAATTTCAAGTATCTAGCTCATCATCAAAATTTAATTTGTTTAAACAAATAGGTATTATTTAAACAATTTTACAGATGAAAACCGGGTGAATATTGCAATGTGGTCTATCCCCGACTCACGGTTAAAATTTCTAAACTGTAGTTTACCGGGAAGATGAAAGAAGGTAGTTTTATTCTGGGCGTCTGGAGGTTGACCCACGTAGCGGCCGATTCGACGCGAAAGTTTAGCGTTTTTCCTAAACCTTTGCGCGCTCACTGTGAACGAACGGCTGGTCGCACAAAAATCCAATTGGTCTTAAAAGATTCGTAATTTTTCAGGTCATTCAAAAGTGAACTACAAATTACACGGTTCAGTTGAATATTGTGAGATATGACATTGTCGAAATTTTGAATTTCATTTTGAATCCCTTCCCCTTGACCTAGGGTTATGAAAAGTTTCGAGGACCATTGTGGGGCTGGTCCAAACCCAGAAACCGAATTTCGTAATTTTATCTCAACGCTAACTGGGCAATGTGGCGCGGACGGCGTACGGCGTACGGCGTACGGGGGTCGGCGTACGGCGTACGGCGGACGGACGGATTTTTTTTTTATTCGATATTCTGAATCTCCGTGTCTTGAAACGTAAACCAACAAATTTTGAGGGGGGGTTAAAAATCTTTTTTTCTTTGGGCGATTCCAATGGATCATTATCGAAGATAATAAACCAAAAACTCTGCAAATTCTTGACACAACGGTTTATTATCTTCCTTGTGCAGATCACCCTTCTGTCTATACCAGACTGTGTTGCAAATCGGCACCATACCATATTCTCACCGTACTCATACCATACCATACGAATTTCTTTCCTATCATACCATACTGTATTATACCAAATCATACATACAATAATATACCATACCATACTCATACCATGTCATACAAACCGAGTGAATATTGAAATGTCATCCATTTCTGACCTATATTTAAAATTTCAAGTATCTAGCTCATCATCAAAATTTAATTTGTTTAAACAAATAGGTATTATTTAAACAATTTTACAGACAAGAAACCGAGTGAATATTGCATTGTTATCCAGTTCTGACCTATTTTTAAAATTTCAAGCTCATCATCAAAATTTAATTTATATTATTACAAAAAGGTATTATTCAAACAATTTTACAGATGAGAAACCGAGTAAATATTGCAAGGTGCCCTATCCCCGACTCACGGAAATTATTGTGTGTCGGGGAAATCGTGTAATTGTCTTTATTCGGTAAATATTCGCAAGTGAAGGTAAGTGTTATGGAGTCGGTGTGCAGGAATTTCGGTATGGAGGAAGTTGTGTAGAGTGAGATGAAGAAACTGGAAAATATAGGAAGAAGACGCTAGTAGCGGGAATAATGGGAACTAGGGCTGAGGTCTCCAGAGGTGAGCTCTGGGGCCGAACATCCCCCTCCCCCCCCCAAGGGAGGACCCCGGGGGCGAAAGGTGGCAGTGGGAATGTAGGAAGGTATAGGAAGACATAGCAATCGATATGGGAAAAGGACATTTACCTTAATGAATCGGAAGCGAGGCAAAACAACCTTATTGGTGTGGTGTGCGTCTGTATAATGGAAACTGAGGTGTCGCGGGAAAAAGTTTACATGCCGTTCTGGGAAGGGTAGCATGGCTTGAGAGATAACAGGTGGGCTTACGTGACGATGCGAGGCAGGCGCTGAATTCCGAGTCGGTGAGGATGGCGTCCGTTGTTGAGTAGGCTGGGAGTACTGTGTAGGTTTCATCGGTTTGCGTGGTAGGAAGGAGGGGGAAACTGGTTGCTCACGTGGGGCTGATTGGGGCGAGGAACGAGCGAATCGAGATGGGTTAGAGGTAGGGACAGGGGAGGAAGTGGGAGAGCGGTATGATACAGCTTTGTCAACGACGTCAAATAATTCATCCCACACTTGAGAAAATGGGGTCCCATTTGAGATGTGCGGCGTAATCCATCGTTGCAGGGAAGGTCCCAATTTTTGTAGTAGGGCCCGGAGTTTGTTGACGTCGGGAAGATCGAGTGTTTCATCCAGAGAATCCTCAAACGTCGCCCTTGCGTCTTCGAACCGGAAAGTCACGTATCTCCGAACGGCCCTCGAAAATACGACGTGTTGAAAATGTTCGTAGAAAGCAAGGGAATGAAACTTATTGATCACATCATCGAGTCGGGCAATTGATTTTTCAAGTTGTTGAAAAGATGGCCGACACATGGCGGCTGCAGATATAGAATCTATCGTGATGAGGGTTGATACCACAGACTTGAGCATCGAGCAAGCTGATTTCGGAATTATGTCAGATCCCAAATGCTCCATCACCCATCGGGCGTTATTGGCAAACGTTTCTGTACTCACATCGAGGCGAAGCTTCTGGCAAATCAATTGGGCATCGGTAGACAAAGAACCCGCGTCGGGCAGTTTGGGTTGGGAAACTGGTTCCATGACGGCAATCGCGGAAACTCACACGGAAAAAACACGCGCAATTACCGTATAATGGGTCACGAAGATTTTTAATGATTTTCACGTACAACCGAGTCGTTTCTAGGGAAATGAAACTTCTTTAGTTTTCAACGGACAAAAATCGTTCTCCATTCGTTGGAAAGCCTTTAATTTATGCATAAATTATATACTGTCAAAACCGCTGTAAATATCGAAGAAGCTGAGATACAGCCCTGAGTAAATAACAAAACTAATAAATTTTCCGCACATTTCTTAATATTTTCCATACAGACAAAGAAAAGGGATAAGGAAAAGGGGAAACGGGACGCAAAAACATTATTCATGTTTTGCATAGCAAATACCTCGTTCGTATAGAAGAGAAAGTATAGAAGAGAAAAGATCCGGGGGGTCCAGGGGGGGCTTGCCCCCCTGGCGAGGCGCGAAGCGCCGAGTTTTAATTTTATTTCCTTTTCTCCGAACATTTTTGCACTTGCAGTTCCTACCTAAGATACCAACTGGTCAATAATTTACCGTGGACAAAGTAGGTGATTCCATGGTAGAATAAATACGAAGGACTTGGAAATACGAAGTGGTTCAAAGTAGTGACATCTAGTGTTGATACCTACCTACAGCCTATTGGTTCAAAATTCCTTTCTAAAAAAAAAAATTCTTCTTGTAGCAAACTCCAGTATTTAGTATAGAAACACATTGAAAAGTTAACAGCTGTTCAATCAATAATTACCAAATATAGATTCATTCGTGGTTTTAACTTCAACGCGGACTTTCCATTTTATTAATAATTGTAAGGTATTACAATTTGGCGCAATTGGTAGGACTATGCTTGTTCCGGTCGACCTGCGTTGTACCAAAACCGCGGGAAAGTGGGTACTCACCGCTTTCCGCTATGAAAAGTCGTGGTATACTGTTGCTGGCTTGCACGGCGATCTCTCACTTCATTCAAGATTCATTGACGAAGAACGCGATCTCCAAGGCAGTGTAAGCAAGAAGACGGTTGCCGTAATGATGGAAGACGAAGAAGTTACCCGGTATATTAACTGGTCAAGAGAGGCAGTTCCGTCTCTCAACCAGCAAGGGGAAGGAGGACCGGGATTGCAGAATCTTGAAGTTCAACCATCTCATGGACCAGAAATGGTTCCGTTCTTCAATGCCATGCTCGAGTCCCAACAGAAGAGCATGACTGCGCTGGTGGAGAGCCTGATGGGCTCCATGACAACTTCGTTTGGTAAGGCAATTCAAGATCTTGCTCACACAATCGCTCACAAACCTCATAAGGCATCTACACCCAAATTTGATGGCATGAGCGAGGATCCAGTTACATGGATGAAGTTGTACGAGAGAGCCTGTGCTCAAAACAACTGGCGTACCAACGAACAGATGATAAATAATCTGAGAGAAACCTTGACTCCTGGCTCAGTGGCTGAGAAGTGGTACAACTCCCGTATTCTTGAGTGCGGTGACACTACCTGGGAGGATTGGAAGAATTCATTCGAGAGAGCATTTGGCCAAAACCCTATTCAGTTGGTGGCAGATGCCCTCACATACCGATACGAGGGCGGCGCTTTGATTGAATTCTACTATGAGAAGCAAAGAAGATTGTTGCTTGCTCTAGGATCCTTGCCTGATCGTCCATTTAACCTGTTAGTATTGCAGGGTCTGCCAACATATATGCAAAACCTTCTTCTGGGCAACGGAACGGATATCAACTCGAAGGGACTCTTCAAGCTGTCTTTGGAACGCTTGAAGCCAACGCAGCAGCCAAATTCTATCCACGTTAAAACAACAGGACCAGGCTTCTTCAAGAAATCTACTACGGGAATTTCTTCCGGGAACCACCAGATGGGACAAAAGAAAATGTTGGTGCCGTCTCGGATGAATTTAGTGGAAGTAGAAGAAAATGATGTAAGTTCTGAAACTGTCAATGACGTAAGTGCCAAATCCCAATTACAATCTGATGTTTTATCTTCTTATTTGCCTAGTTCTTATTCTGGGAATCCTCTCATCGGAACTTTGAGGCTGAATGATATTGAAATAAATTCGCTCTTGGACACAGGGGCGATGGTTAATTTGATTTCCCAGAAAGTTGTAAAGAATCATAAATGGGAATGTTTCAAGCAGCATAGAGAACATAGGGGATTCAATGGATCGAAGCAGGAAGTATGCAAGGCAATTAAGTTGACTATTAGCTTGGGGAAAACTAATGTGGAGTCCAAAGCTTATGTATCAAATAGTTTGCCCTACGATGCCATTATAGGATGGCCTACTTTGCTTCTGTTAGGCCTTCGTCTACGGAGTTTGAACGGAGACGATTTGGTTTGTCAAGCACTGGAAGTGAGACCTAGAAACTTGGTGTATGGAAAAAACGACATAGCAAGGCTGTTTCCTCAACAAGTTTCGGGAATGACAGGTCCCTCCCGGGAGATAAAATTTGCATTAAAACCAGATGCTCCGATAGTGAAAGAGAAGCCTTATAGACTCACAAAGGAAAAATATGAATGGGCTCAGAAAAAAATTAAAGATCTATTGGAAGATGGCATAGTTAGACATTCTGAATCTCCTTATGCAACGCCTTGCGTGATCGTGCCAAAAGAAAATTAGGCTCTGTCAAGATTTTCGGAAAATTAACGTATATACCGAATTAGACCCTTTTCCTTTTCCGTTAATCGATGATATAATTTCAAACTCTGGAGGATGCACCTATTTCACTAAACTGGATCTCAAGGATGGTTTCTTACAATTCCCACTTTCTGAAGACACCAAAAGGTTTACAGCGTTCGTACTGCCCTTTGGTCATTTTGAATTTAACAAACTACCGTTTGGTTGGAAAAACTCTCCTTCGAAATTTCAAAGATGTACAGTTGAAGTATTAGGCCCTCTTCTAGAAGATCCTCATATATGGGTGTATATTGATGACGTTATTGTGGGTGGATATTCAAAAGAAGAATGTGCCTCTAAAACGTTCCAAGTTGTTCAAAACCTAACCCAAGGAGGTTTGCAATTAAATTTGGAGAAAAGCCAATTTTGTCAACCCAAAGTTACCTTTCTAGGGCGGCAAATTGACGGAGAAAGTAAAACGACTAAAGAAGAATCCGTGGAAAAAGTTAGAAAGATGAGTCAACCCCATAATATTCATACATTGCGAGTGTTCACTGGTCTCACAGGGCATTTTAGGACTTTTATACCTGACTACGCTAAAATCGTGAAGCCATTGGACCGATTGAAGGAAAAAGGAGTACCATTCGAATGGACTAATGAATGTGAAATGGCATTCACCACCTTGGTCGACAAAATCACGTCGAACCCAATTTTGAGGCTCCCAGACTGGCGCTTAGGATTTGAACGCTGCACAGATGCCTCAAACTATGGTTGTGGTGCAATCTTGTACCAACGAGATATGTCTAAGTCCAAGAAACTTCAATTAAGAGTAATTGGTTATTTTTCATATTCTTTTTCCAAAACCGAAAGTAACTACTCCGTTACAGAAAAGGAAGGGCTCGCTGTCATCAAAGCAATAAAATACTTCCAGTCATATCTGGAAGGGCGAGAGTTCACTGTGCACTCAGATCACCAAGCCTTGAGTCATATAATGAACTTGAAGGAGCCTAAGGGGCGTCTGGCGAGGTGGCAAATATTTCTAATGGGATTTGATGTGAAAGTTAATCACAGGAGAGGAGGTGAACTAGAGGATGCTGATGCATTATCAAGACTCTGTATCGATGTGCCCTGTACTGAAAAACAAGTAAACGAGGTACACGCAATTTTGAAGAATAGTGACGGAAGAATCATTGTGGCACCTGATGAAAAACTGAAAATATTGAGGCTATATCACGACGATCCGGGATCTGGAGGACATGATGGATTTTGGAGGACATATCTTAAACTGAAGCAAAGATTCTTCTGGCCAAAAATGAAAGCAGATATCTTAGCTTACGTGAAGAGTTGTCATCAGTGTCAAGTGATGAAATTCAAGTTTAAACCCAAGCCGGACACACTGATCCTACCATCATCTCCAACCATACCCTTCCATACCCTGCATTTAGATTTTGGGGAGTTGTCAAAGAAATCCGACACTCGAGCTACAACCAAATCATTTCTCGTGGTCGTGGACGAATGTTCGAAATATACCTTTGCTAAGAGCATGAAGGAATCGACAGCAGCTGTGATAAAATACCTCAACGAACTTCCGATCATTTCGTCTGTAAAAAAATTGGTGATGGATAACGGCCCACAATTTTGTTCTAAATCTCTAGAAAAATTTGCTCAAGCAAAGGGGATACGGCTAGTGCATTCCACACCATATCATCCAGCTGGCAATGGGCTGGCAGAGCGGAAAATTCGAGACCTAAAGCAGTTTCTCTCAATGTAACCCCAGTTCAAAGGTGGGTGGAAGCCATGTCTTGAAGCAGCAGCGGCACACGCCAATAGATCACATTCCTCCAGCATAGGATGTTCGCCCCACTTCAAGGCTTTTGGAAAGATTTCTCTATTTCCGGATGACGAGGCTTATGATGTACACGAAGAAATGATTAGAGAATCGCCCCATTCACAATCAAACTTAGAGAAGTACCGCAAAAGAATGAAGGACAACTTTGATCGTCGACATCCGAGGAAAATCCCTTCCCTAAAGGAGGGTGGCCAGATATTGGTGCAATGTGGACAGATGAATAAAAATCCATTTGTAAAAGGTCCTTTCACAATACGAAGAATAATCTGGATGGACAAGTACCCGAAGGCCATATGCTACCAGGATGATGCAAGCCACGAACAGTATGCGGCCATCAAAAATGTTCTGCCATATTTTCCGCGTTCAGACGATCTTTGCAAAGTCGGGGGGAGTGTAGCAAACTCCAGTATTTAGTATAGAAACACATTGAAAAGTTAACAGCTGTTCAATCAATAATTACCAAATATAGATTCATTCGTGGTTTTAACTTCAACGCGGACTTTCCATTTTATTAATAATTGTAAGGTATTACACTTCTGATTTTGGTTTATTATCTTCGATAATGAACCATTGGAATCGCCCAAAGAAAAAAATTTTTTAACCCCCCCTCAAAATTTGTTGGTTTACGTTTCAAGATACGTAGATTCAGAAAATCGAATAAAAAAAAAATTCGTCCGTCCGCCGTACGCCGTACGCCGTCCGCGCCACTTTGCCCAGTTAGCGTTGAGCTAAAATTACGAAATTCGGTTTCTGGGTTTGGACCAGCCCCACAATGATCCTCGAAACTTTTCATAACCCTAGGTCAAGGGGAAGGGGTTCAAAACGAAATTTAAAATTTCGACGATGTCTTATCTCCAAATATTTAACTGAACCGTGTAAATTTTAGTTCACCTTTGAATGACTTGAAAAATTACGAATCTTTTAAGACCAATTGGATTTTTGTGCGACCAGCCGTTCGTTCACAGTGACCGCGCAAAGTTTTAGGAAAACACTAAACTTTCGCGTCGAAAACGGCCGTTATGTGACCCACCCCCCAGACGCTCAGAATAAAACTACCTTTTTACATCTTCCCGGTAAACTACAGTCTAGAAATTTTAACCGTGAGTCGGGGATAGACCACATTGCAATATTCACTCGGTTTCCCATCTGTAAAATTGTTTAAATAATACCTTTTTGTAATAATACAAATTAAATTTTGATGATGAGCTATTGACTTGAAATTTTAAAAATAGGTCAGAACTGGATCGCAATGCAATATTCACTCGGTTTCTTGTCTGTAAAATTGTTTAAATAATACCTATTTGTTTAAACAAATTAAATTTTGATGATGAGCTAGATACTTGAAATTTTAAATGTAGGTCAGAAATGGATGACATTTCAATATTCACTCGGTTTGTATGACATGGTATGAGTATGGTATGGTATATTATTGTATGTATGATTTGGTATAATACAGTATGGTATGATAGGAAAGAAATTCGTATGGTATGGAATGAGTACGGTGAGAATATGGTATGGTGCCGATTTGCAACACAGTCTGGTATAGACAGAAGGGTGATCTGCACAAGGAAGATAATAAACCGTTGTGTCAAGAATTTGCAGAGTTTTTTTCAGTCAGATCTTTATTTTTATTTATTTATTCATTTATTTTTTGTTCCCGCCTTGATAGGAAAGTTAAATTATACACATGAATATGTCATACGGAATTTTTATTTCAATATGTTTCTAAACGAAAATTGGACAGAATACAAGAACGGCAAAATCATAAAAGAATTACAGGTAAATTTCGGGATTCAAAAAAAGAAGCGCTCATCGAGGCTCTCCAGGAAAAGTAACTTGGAGAGAGTTTCCCCCTTCAGCCTGTTCCGGTCCGAGGTGAGAATATTCCCCGCCTTTGAAAATAGCCTCTCTGATGGTACTGAGGTTGAGGCTGACTTCATGGTCAATTTAAGTTTCAATTTCAACAGGGGCTCAACACAACACAAAAACGCGGATACTTTTTAGCCAACAACAGCACGGAAACGGAATGATGCCCACAAGAAGAACTTCGCGGTTCGCCAGTGAAAGATAACAGTGAATCACAGTTTGTGATATCGACCCGATATCGGTTGTCAGAATATCGATATATCGATATTATCGCCAGTGCTGATATCGATATCAGAATATCGGACGCTAGATGTTGAGGTTTTACTTTTATGGAAAAGAAGAACTCCGATAGCAAGCACGTTTTAATGTCGGATTTTTACAGCAGAACTAAACACAGGTTAGAAAAGAAAGAACAGTGCCACCAACCACCCGGCACGAAAGTCCGCAGAGAGAGGTGAGCGCGGCAAACGTTAAAATTTAAATTTACAATATTCTCAACACTCCCCCATAAATTTAAATATTACAAAAGCTTTACATTTCAAATACAATTCACACAAAAACAAGGACATTTTCAGAACTTCTCAGTTATTAAAGGAAACTTAATAATCAAATATGTATTACAAAATTGTTATATAGCAAAGACATCTTCAAAAATTTCAATTATTGAAGGAAAACCATGAACTCATTCCTAAGGTTTTCAAAAATTATTATTGGAGTCAGAGACTTTGTTAGAATATCTGACAATTGTTTTTCTGAAGGACAATGTTTTAGATCGAATTGTTTTTCCATTATTTTTTCATTCAAGAATTTAATACGAATGTCAATATGTTTTGATCGTTTGGAGCTTCCTCCGTTTTTTATCATTTGAATGGTACTCATATTGTCAATAAACATAGTTACATTCAACACTTTACCCGTCATTTCTTCAAACAGAGATTTTAGAAATAGTACTTCTTTAGCACATTCACTTGCACTTATAAACTCGGCCTCTGCAGTGCTTACTGCAACGATCGGTTGCTTTTTCGATGCCCATGCGATTGGTCCACCGCAGTAAATGATCAAAAAACCGCTTGTGCTGCGACGATCTTCGGTGTTAGCATAATCGGAGTCACAATATGCTTGAAGTTGAAACGGGTCATCGTCAGAAAAATATTTGATTCCTAGGTCAGTGGTGCCTTTCACGGCTCCGGTGCTTAACAAAGATTGGAGTAGTTCGCAATAAGTAAGCACGCGTACTAAAAGCAATTAGGTAAACTTGTTTTAATCAGAAAGGACAATAGGAAAAATCACAAATCGGAAAGTGTTACAATCGGGAAGTTCAATGGCGGAAAGTTCAATGGCGGAAAGAAGCGCATAGCGTCTTGTTTCCATGGCAACATAGGGACTGTTACATCACTTCCCCCTAGTGACACCGTCGCAGAATCTGACACGGGGACGAATGAGTCTACCAGAGCGAGAACGTCTCTCTGAGTCCGCAGGTGGCTGACCAGGTCGCTGAAGTTCTGATGGAGCAGAGGTGTCACTATTAGACTTGGTGGTCTGATTGGTAGGAGGAGCCAGAGGAACATCATCCTGATCCAGTAGCAGGAATGCTGGTTTCAAGCGATCTGCTGATACCACAATTGCGCGGTCAGGAAGCTGGATGCGAAAGGTCTTCTCCTTCCGTTCCAATACCTTATAAGGTCCTGTGTATGGGGGGGTCAAAGGTGGAGTGACGTGGTCCTGTCGCAAGAAAACATGGGTTGAGCTGTCAAGAGCTTTGTGACGAAAGCATGACCGAGTACTGGCTCGGAACGGAGCTGGACATAGATCCTTCATAGATTCAGCAAACTGTCTGATCAACTCTTCAGATGGAGGTGGACGGTTTGATGGTTCCAGAAACTCTCCAGGAAGACGTAATGGTTGACCAAATACCATTTCTGCGCAGCTTGATCCAATGTCCTCCCGTATTGAGGCTCTCAGTCCCAGTAGGACGGACGGGATCACTCTTGTCCAGTGTGCTGCATCAAGATGTGCCATGATGGCAGCCTTGAGGGAGCGATGCCATCGCTCAACGCATCCGTTGGCTTGTGGATGGTATGCAGTCGTCCTGATTCGTGTCATTCCCATGAGCTTTGCCAGATTTTTGAAAAGTGAGGACTCAAATTGTCTACCTTGATCAGTTGTGACGCGCAATGGCACACCAAACCTTGCAATCTAGGTGCTGTATAAACAGTGAGCAACAGTTTCAGCTGAGATGTCGGGAATAGGTAATGCTTCAGGCCAACGAGAAGCTCGGTCAACAATGGTCAGACAATAACGCATTCCATCAGATGGTTGCAACGGGCCAATGAGGTCAATGTGAATCTGCTCAAAACGTCCAGCAGGTACGAAATGAGCAGGCGAGGTGACAGTATGGCGTTGAACTTAGGAGCGTTGACATGGAACACAGGCACGAGTCCACTGAGCAATATCTGCGTTCATAGTAGGCCAGAAATAACGCTGAGTTATTAGCTTCCTCGTTGTTCTCACACCAGGATGACTAAGGCCATGTAATCGTTTGAAGATGTCCATACGGGTTGATGGTGGTAAATATGGCCTAGCAGTGGTAGTGGATTGCTCACATAACAATGGATGGTCCATTGAGGGAAGGTAGATGTGCTGGAGCTTGAGGTTCTGATTCTTCATTAACTCAGGTATACTAGTGTCTTTCTTCTGTTCTTGTATGATGAAAGATAGGTCATCAGGCGAGTCAATTGCTTCCACACGAGAAAGAGCGTCTGCCACAGGGTTACTCTCACCAGACACATGACGTATGTCTGTGGTGAACTCACTAATGAAGTTAAGACGTCTTATACGTAGCGGAGGAGCAGAGTCTGTCCTCTGGGAAAACGCATGAATTAATGGTTTATGGTCCGTGAGGATGAAGAATGATCGTCCTTCTAGAACAGAGCGGAAATACTTCACAGCAAGATAAATGGCTAATAGCTCACGGTCATACGTGGAGTAGCGTCTCTGAGAAGGTTCGAGTGCCTTTGAAAAGAAACCAAGAGGCTTCCAGGAATCTTCAACCCATTGTTGGTAAACCGCTCCAACATGACTGTCTGAAGCATCACATGCAAGTGAAAGAAGAGTGTCAGAACATGGATGGTCGAGAACTGTAGCTGATGCTAGGGCTTGCTTGCAATTTTCAAAAGCATTCTCTGCCTCTGTAGTCCAGTTGAGATTTGACTTAGAAGATTTGACTTTTCCCTTTAGCATATCATTTAGAGCTTGTTGTTTGTCTGAAGCCTTTGGAATGCTCCGTCTGTAGAAGTTGAACATGCCAAGAAAACGACGAAGTTTTTTTTTTTTTTTTTTTCAGTCATATACAAAATAAACACATGCCTTAAGTGAAATAAAAATATTCGTAAATATAATTCCCCATATGGGCACCAGCCCGTGTTGGGGAATGAGCAACTTGCTCATCGCTCGGTAATTACCAAAAGCCTAATGAAATTGTACAGAGTGCAAGCATACTATTCAATCGAAATTTTAAGAATGGTGGTAGCAGAATTACAGTATTTTTATTCCATGTTGTTATACCTACTTATATTATGGTTCTAACTACTTGTAAGAAAATAATTTTTTTAAAATAATTTTTATTTTCTTAGGGTTATTTTTTGATTGCTCAATTAACTCAACTCTAGTTGTATTAGGAAAACTATTGAAAGTTAGAATGCCTTGATAGGGGAAAAATTTTTGAGAAGCTGTAAAGTTTAATTTTGGAAGAGCTAGTGAGTCGTTATTAGCAAATCGGGTAAAAATAGAGTGGGTTGGAGTAGAAAATTCACCACTTTTAAGTAACTGCTGTACAGCAGCTTTCTTGTACATATCGCGGAGATTCAAGAGATTCAGTTTTACAAACAAATGGCTTGTATGAGCTTTGCTGTCTAATTTAGAAACCGCTCGTACAAAATATTTCTGGAGTACAACAATCTTGTTGAGAGTACTTTCATAGGCACTACCCCAAATTGGCAAAGCGTAGAGTAGCAGAGACTGGACGAGCGCACAGTAAATCTGTCTGAGTATATCAGTGCTCACTATTTTCTTTAGAAAGGAAAAAACGTAAATACATTTTCTTAGTTTGCCCTGAAGAGCACTAATATGCCTATCCCATTTCAATAAATTGTCAATAATTAGTCCTAAGTACCTGACTTGGTTAGAACGGTTTAAAGGAGGGCATGGACACGTACTGGGGGCTTGACAATCAACTCGGTGAAGTTTCAATATCATCTCCTCCGAAGGCATAGTTTTCATAGACCATGAAAACGGCAAAAAAACTGTTTTGCTTACTTTAAGGGTTAGTTTGTTCTCTATCAACCAAGAACTAATAAATTTCAGACCAGTCTCAGCCTTTCTGAATGTTTCATGCCAGGAGCCACCACTAAAAATCATAACTGTGTCATCGGCAAACATCACTGCCTCACCCATTGACACCGCTTCCGATTTAAAAAACTGATTGGCATATAATGCGTACAGTATAGGCCCAAGAACCGTGCCCTGCGGCACTCCATACCCCTGCATTTGCAAGACCTCACCCAAAATACCATTAACGCGCACCATCTGGCTTCTATTTTTAAGATAGCTCTTAAACCATAAAAGCGCCGTGTCCCTAATTCCCACTTCATAGAGCTTTTCAAAGAGAATTTCATGAGAAATAGTATCGAAACACTTTGCTAGATCCAAAAACACAGCCAGCGGCTTATCTCCAGTTTCAAGAACTTGGATTATTCGGGTCGTAAGATAAGCTATGGCATCTTGGGTGCTCCTGCAAGAACGAAAACCAAACTGCCTCTCGTCTAACAAGTTGTACTTTTCCAGGTACTCAATAAGCTGGGACTTGACACATTTTTCAAATATTTTTGAAATAACACTTAATAGCGATATAGGACGATAATTCCCTACCTCCTTCCGGTCTCCACTCTTAAAGAGAGGGAAAACGATTGCCAATTTTAGGTTATCCGGGAAAACACCAGACGATAAGCTCATGTTAATTAAACTCATTAGGGGTTGCACAATGTTATTTTTAATTTTTTTAATAGTTTCTGTTTGGATTCCATCAAAGCCTGGACTGGACCCCCCTTTTAGAGATTCAATTGCTTTTAGCACGTCCTCCTCTCTACATTTTTTAAAAGCAAATGTTCTGGAATTAGTATTTGTTGGCAAACAACGGAACTGTTTCGGGGGGAGGGCATTCGCTAATTGTGGTCCTACTTCTATAAAGTGCTTATTAAACATATTAGCGCATGTAGCTGGATCGCTATACAATATATCATTACTCTTAATCTCTTTAACTTCAGTGTCTGTCATCTGTTTACCAATAATTTGATTCAGTTCCCTCCATAACTTGGTTGTATTACCTTCCGTCTTTTCAATTTTGCTTTTAAAATAATTTTCCTTAGAGACTCTCACCAGCGACTTCATTTTTTTCTGGTAACTTGCAAAATACGATGATAAAGTGGTGTTAAATGGTTGTTTTTTCAAATTTTTATATAATCGAGCTTTTTTCCTAATGGATGCAAGCAAACCCTTCGTGATCCAAGGTTTTAAAGGGGTGTCTTTTCCAGATTTGCCCAAAATTATTTTTGTTGAGTCGCGTATGTGGCCCTGCAGGGTGTTCATAAAGTTAAAATAACAAGTTTCTACATTGTCCGCTACATTGATAGATTGCCACTTCTCTTCATTCAAGACTGAAATTAGCTTATCATAGTCTATTATCTTTTTTTCCCGAATTGTTGTTGTTTTCTTGTGTAACATACAGTTCTGTTTTAGAGGAAAGTGTAAGAGCACCGAATGATGTTCAGAAATAGCGGAGTGGTGCGTTGCACTAATGTAGTTTTTTCTGATAGAATTTACAATAATATGATCTATACACGTCTGCGAATTACCTATTTCACGAGTGAATCTATTTATTAAAGGGAGGAAACCATGAACTGCTAAGACATTTAAATAGTCATCCCTTTCACGATTTTCAGTTTCCATATTTAGTATATCTATATTAATATCACCTATTATGTAACATTCTTCATTTTTCTTACTTTGCAAATAGTTTGAGAAATCATCCAGAAACTTTTCAAATTTACAACCTGTATGCGAGCGGTATAGACCCAGTAGGTGAAACCTACAACTTTGCCCCTCTAAAACACACTCAAGTGCGCTGCATCCATGGATTTGTGGCTCCGAAAAGCACTCAACTTTAAAATTACGCTGAACATAAACTATCGTTCCACTGTTCTGATTAAACGTATTACTCGTGAAAAAAGTTTGATATCCTTTAATGTCCCAGCTCCAATCTCTAATTTTCATGTCATGGAGCCAACACTCACTCAATACAAGGTTCGTTCCATCCACCTAACCGCGGTCGACCATGTTCGACCGACGCATGCGCAGTAGCTTCAACCGCGTTCCATCCCAACAATCAGCTCAACACAGCGGTTGAACCGCTGTTCCATCATAGCAATGTGGTCGACCACGGGTTGACCGCGGTCGAACCAAAACCGACCGCCCGATGGAGTGCGGTTCATTCCGGTCGACATAGGAAACCTCACGCAATTGGAACCTACTCATAACCTTCCTCATTTGAAATTCGAGCTCGCCGAGTTCAGCTCGGTGGGTCTCTCCACGGAAGAACCAAGTTTGTTTGTTTGTTTTGACATTTTATGTCTTTACTCTGGCACATAACTCGAAAAACGTTACACAAAAAGCATCACACGAAATCGTCACGAAAATTTCTGATGATTTTCGCTTACAACCGATTCGTTGCTACGGAACTTTATCTTCGTCAGTTATCATCGTACAAAAATCGTTCACCACTCGTTGGATAGCTCTCGATTTACCTAACCATATTACGTTAACCACTGCGGAGTGCGTGGCCGACAAGCTGCGGTATGAGCGTGATTGCTTAAATAATTGTTTACACACAGGTGATCATTCTCAATAATTTATATTGTCAACACGAATGCAAGCTTCATAATTTAAACTATAATTCAACGTTTATTACATTAATTAAAGAACTGATGTAGCATTGTTCAAAGGCCCCTGAATCCCTTCTTTAAAGACATAAAATGTCCAAATGTGTTGCAGACTCGTATGCAAGCATTTCTTTTAGTTTCTTCCACTGGAGTTTTTTTTCATTTTTCAATTCTTCATTTTTGCCGTTCACTTGTATGGAGGTGTATAACATTTGTTTGTTAAATGCATTTATTAATCAGAATATCACATGAGGCCAATTTTCATAATAATATTAATTATTACAATAAATGATAACTTGTACAAAATAAAACATCTTCTCTTACATTAAATGCTTCTCCCCTCTTTGAGGTGATAGACCTCGTGCTGAGGGGAGGAGTATCTCCTTCCTGTATTCCTGCTTCGATGGTATTATTATGTTATTATTAATTTATTTTGGCATTCAAAATTATTATTTATTAAATATTGTAGATAATTTGTAGGGTTAATTCTTCATAATGTCATGAATTGATTCCATAATAGCTTTTTTAGGTGTAACTTAAATTTACTGACAGTTTCCATATTTTTAATTTCGTTTGGCAGTGCATTGAACTCCTTTGTATACAATGTATAATTACAATGTTTCATAATTACAATAAATGATAACTTGTAAAAAAAAAACATCTTCTCTTAAATTAAATGCTTCTCCCCTCTTTGAGGTGATATGTCATATTGGTTCTGACCTACCGTAGTTAATTTGAGTGGAAGTTTCAAGTTTATATTGTTACTAAATCTTGTTTTTCCGTGTTCAACTCTGTCTATTTTCTTTTCACTCCATTCTTTGTAGACTTTAGTAACTGTTTGATAGGTTATCAGATGTTGTACCGTCATAACTTTAAATATTGCGAAGAGTTTCACAGTCGAAAAAGTTCTAGGTTTCTTTAGCAATATCTTGATAAGAAGTTTTTGACAAATAAACACCATTTCCATTAGACTCTTTGAACTGCTTCCCCATCCTATTATCCCGTACTATATCAGTACAGATTGAATTAGTGAAAAATAGAAACCCCTTAAATATTTTAGTGATAGAAATCATCGGACCTCTTTACAAATAGCAATTAGCTTTCTTAATCTATTTATCATATGGTTCACATGTTTTTCCCATGATTAGCACTGATCAGTGATTATTCCTAAATATTTGGTGGATTCAACTTAAGAAACGATAGGGCAGTTAGAAGATGTTCTAGTTTTACAATTTTCAGTATGACATTTTATTGATCCAATATTGGGCACCATTATTCTGTTCCGTAATATTCATTCTTGGTTTTTTGTATGAGCTGCTTTAGTTTTTTCTTGTATTTTTCCAAATTTCTAGCCAACCTAGAGTTAAACGGAGTTTTTCTTAACTTCAAACTCATTTTTTCTTTATTTCTAATCGACACCAGCAGGCCTTTCGTCATCCATGGTTTCAACTTTGTCGACTTGTGAGGACTACTTGTCTCCCTTTCAGAAACCTTATTTATATGAGTTATGATGGTATTTTCAAAAAAAGTTGTCCGTCGTTGAACGTCGTGAAGTGAAATGAATCAACTGGAAAGATTTGTCGTGGAGGAGTTGACGGTTCTTGTTGAGGTTCTTCCAGAATTAAAGTCACACAAAATGACTTGGTTAACGCTAATTTGACTTCACTTGCGGTTGAGCGTTCCATCAATGGTTGGATCGAGGTTACGGTCGTCCAACCGCGATCATAGAGGCCGTGGACCGTGTGCTGACCGTGGGTCGACCGCGGTGAGGTTGATGGAACAAACCTACAATTATATCTGGTTTATTCTGAAATTGTTCGATTGTAACTATCAAATTATCGTAATTCTGAGATATGCTCCTGATATTAACATGATAAATAAAAATACCCTCTCCCTTATTAGCTATGAAATTATTCACATCTTCTGTATTTAAAAGAATTTCAGTATCATTGACATTATTTGATGACTCTATTATTTCGAACTGTTCATTCATATTACTCGTAAGTACCTAAACCTATTTAATATCTACAAATTAGAATTTAGAATCACAAATAGTAAAAAGTCTCATTCTTGAAAAATAAGTCTACGAACGTCCAGTCCCCTTAGTTGATATTCATTTCTAATACGGATCGAATGCGAGGCCGATGAATCATCCTTCTTCACAAGAACACGCCCACCGTTGGTCCAAACGAAACGAAATTCATATTCCTTTGCAATTTTCCTGGCCAACCAGAACAATTTCCTATTGTAAGAGGTCAGACGCTCGTTAACGTATATCTTGTTATCCGGAAAAGCAGCATTGATATCCTTGGCCGTAATATTCCTGAGGTCTTTCTTCTTAGACATCCAAAGTTTCATCAACTCAAGATTACTGTTTACAATGAGGAGACCGCGATCGAGCATTGAAGAAACACGCCGAGTAGGCTCCGTGTGCACCCTGGACTTCTGTCGATAACATGAGATGTCTGTATTACGCAATGAAATGCCAATTTTACTGGCAACTGATAGAACTATCTCCGATACGTCCTCATTTGGAGTCTCGGGTATACCTCTCAGCTCAAACACCGTTGACAACGCATCCTGTTCAAGGTCGTTTGTTTTGGTTCTCAAATCTGATATTTCCTCTTTCATCCGCAAATTCTCATTCCGTAATACTTGATGTTCATCTCTTACTTCCTTCATTTCCTTTTTAAAATCTACAATTAACTTTTTCATTTCTTCAAACTGTTCATTGAAAAATCCCATCGAGTTTCTTACAGACACAAATTCTTTGTTCAATCCATCAAATCGTCTCATTAACTTTTCCATGTTTCTATTCAAATTTACCATAGAGACAGACTCACTTTTGGTTTCCGCTTCGGAATCGGAATCACTTTCTTCAGTAATACTACCCGATTTCTCGAGTTGTAAACACTTGTCACAATTCCATTTTTCCCTTAACTCTTTTCGCATCTTCTTATAGCTTTCTAAATTTTTTAAACGTGTACATGCCGGATGATATAAACCACCACACTTAGCACACTTTGCCGTTTTCTTGGGGGAAGATAACTCCCTGGTACACTTGACACAGTCCATGGTGAACTGCAGGCAGGTATTGGTTCGAGAGAGGCGCGACGGAACTCAACAACAACACAACGCACGATGTTTACTCGACGAGCGCTCGAGCAGTTGGCGAATAGTGGATGGCCGTTCAAATTCCAAAATGGCTTGGATGCGGTTGTTCTTGGGAGAAATACCTTTGGGTGACACGTGATAACCCAAAAAATCAACTTCTTCCTGGGCAAAACAGCATTTTGCCAAGTTGATGGTAATTCCAGCTTGGTCTAAGCGACGAAATATTTCTCTCAAATGCTCGCGATGCTCCTGCTCATCACTAGAAAACACAAGTAGGTCATCAATGTAAACGAAAACGTATGATAGGTCTCCAAAAAGCTGATTCATGAAACGCTGAAATGATTGGGACGCATTTTTCAGTCCAAAACCCATTCTCATGAACTCAAATAGTCCAAAGGGTGTAGTGATAGCTGTTTTGGGGATATCTTCGTCTGCAATTGGAATTTGATGATAAGCGCGCGCTAGGTCGAGTGTAGAGAAAATTGTTTTCATTGCAAGATTATTTTGGAAATCTAAGAGGTGAGGGGGAGAATAACGGTCTGGAACGGTTTGGGCGTTCAGTGCCCGGTAATCTCCACATGGTCGAATCTCTCCATTTGCCTTGTACACGACATGCAGTGGGCTGGCCCATGGGCTTTTTGATGGTCTGCAGATGCCATCAAGAACCATTTGGGAGAAAATCTCTTTTACTGCACTGTATTTGTCAGGAGGTAACCTTCTTGCTCGAGCAGAAACTGGTGGTCCTGTGGTCTCAATGAAATGTTGCACTGAGTGCTTAGGGGTGGTCACAGAAGATGAAGGTCGAGTGATTGAAGGAAATTGTTTGAGCAATTCAGCGCACCAATGAGATGCTGGGATGGCTTGAATTGATGGAACCTTGATGGGCGCTAGGCGTCCACGAGTTGTCAAACCAGTTTCCTTTTCAATCAACTGCTGCCCTTGAAGGTCAACAATCAAGCTATGGTGAAATAAAAAATCAGCTCCAATGATGGGTTTAGTGACGTCTGCCAGAACAAAAGTCCACAGATAAGGACGTCTTAAACCAAGGTTGACTTTTCGCCTTGTTTCTCCATATGTCTTGATTTGACTACCGTTTGCAGCATAGAGAAGAAAATCTGTTGGTTGAATTGAGGTTGAACGTCTCCAGGGGAATACAGAAATAGCAGCTCCTGTATCAATCAGATACTGCTCTCCTGTAGTGCGCTCGCTGATGAATAGACGACGGTTTACGTTATCAGCGACAGCACCCGCCTCAGCTGCCGCAGCGTCTAGTTTTCCGAATGGGATACCCAGCTGCACGGCTTATTACAGCGCCGGGCTTTGTTCTTGAAACGCTTGTGATAAAAACATAATTTTGGGCCTTTAGAGGTTGATTGACTGGATGCACGAGATGAAACTCTAGAGCTACTGCGGGATCTCTGAATTCTGAGTGAAGCTATATCAGTAGCCAGTTGCTGAACAAGAGCAAAGAGCTCGGCATTTGAGACGTTGGCAGATTGGTTAGGTGCTTGTGAAGAAGAACTGTGAGGGGTACACGAATTTACTTGGTGAACAGAGGATGATTCATAATTTTCAACCAAGCGATCCGCCACACACGCCAACTTATCCAGATCTTCCTGATCCACAGCAACGAGAATATCCTTCATGCGTTGAGGAAGACCTCTGAGCCATAAGTTTTTCAAAAGGTCGTTTGAGATAGATGAGCCCCCAAGCAGTCTCATTTCGCGCAGAAATTGCGAAGGTTTCAAATCACCTAGGTGTTTATCTTCTAGCAATTTAGTAATTCGCTCATTTTCCGACTGAGAGTAAATTTTAATTAGGCGAGATCGGAGTTCCTCATAGGGTGTTTCAGGAGGACTGCGAACAAGGTCGGCAACCTGCTTAAGAATCTCATAATCGAGTTTCGCTATGGTATCCTCAAACTTGCGGTTAGAATTCCGGATTCGAGCAGAGGAAAAAATAGCATCGGCCTGCAGGAACCACATTTCTGGCTCTTGCTTCCAGAATCTCGGCAGTCGATCACAAACGCTATGTGAGATGGCGCTAGCTGCATTCACAACTTGTGAGGGAACATCAGATTCAACAGCTTTCCTGTCCATAATTACTAGTAAGTAGGTAGGTACTTACGATGAACGATGTCGGTGAAAATTTTCAACCAAATAAACTCGATCGTATTCGCGATGTTCGCGAGCCGAACTACACAATCGTTTGACAACGAGATCACGTCGGGAATCACCTCTTTCACGGCTCCGGTGCTTAACAAAGATTGGAGTAGTTCGCAATAAGTAAGCACGCGTACTAAAAGCAATTAGGTAAACTTGTTTTAATCAGAAAGGACAATAGGAAAAATCACAAATCGGAAAGTGTTACAATCGGGAAGTTCAATGGCCGAAAGAAGCGCATAGCGTCTTGTTTCCATGGCAACATAGGGACTGTTACATGCCTTTGAGATAACGAAATATCCTTTTGATATTTATTACATCAGTTTTAGTTGGGTTTTCCAATTTTCTGGATGCTTTATTAACAGCAAATCCAATTTCAGGTCTTGATCTGTTGGAAAGATACAAAAGACTACCAACTGCCTCTCTATAAGGATAGTCAGCATTTAGTTCGTTATCATCCATTGCACCAGGTGTTGATGGAGTTTTTACGGTTTTGCAGTCTTCCATGTCGAACTCTTTTAACATTTCAGCTATGTACGAACGCTGATGTAAAAACAATGCATCGGAAGTATCGTGTATTTCAAGACCAACAAACTTAGTGAGATTTACTTCGGTTTTTATCTCAAATTCTTGATTAAGACGTTTTAAGAGGGTTTTCATTTCTTCATCATCATCCCCAACGAGGATCCCATCATCCACGTACATTGCTAGAATTAGAGAGCTTTCTTGATTTTTAAAAACCGACTTATCAGTTGTTAGCTGAATAAGACCTTGGCTTTTGAGAAAATTCACCAGTCGAATGTTCCAGTTCAGTGGAGCCTGCTTGAGTCCATAAAGTGATTTGTTAAGCAGACACACTTTTCCACTGTGTTCTTCAAACCCTTCTGGTAAAGATTGTCTCATCTATATTTCCGTAGAGAAATGCAGTTTTTACATCAAACTGCATAATGGTTTTATGTGAAACTTTAGCAAAGGCTAATATCATTCTCAGTGTATCCACAGATACAACTGGACTGAAAGTGTCACTATAGTCAAAACCTTTTCTTTGTTCACAGCCTCTAGCTACGAGCCGTGCTTTGTATTTTCCAGTGTCTTTTTTACGAAAAAACCATCTGCTAGAAAGAAGCTTCTTATTTTTTATGTTTTCTGCTGGAACAAATTTGAAAACTTCATTCTTCATTAGAGAAGATTTTTCATCATCCACAGCCTTCTTCCATTCCTCCTTTTCTGGTCCAGACACAGCTTCTTCATAGGTTAGTAGTACATAATCTTGGAATATTTTTGGAGTTTTGAGTATTCGTCCTCTTTTGTTAGTTTTAGGTGTCGTACTAGGGTAATGCAACGGAGTTGTCTCAAACGTGGAATCTGCAGGACTGCTTCGAGATACATCAGGAGTACCCACTGGAGTACTAGCGAAATCCAACGTACCAACATCGTCCAAACTATCGAGCTCATCTTCTTCCATAGTAAGTATCCTTTGTATATTTTTAGAGTTTGACATTTTATTTGTAAATTCAGCATCTCTCGAGGTTATTACTTTTCTTTCTTTCATGTCCCAGAACCTATATCCTGTATTTGTATATCCGATGAATATTAATTTGATGCTTCTACTTTCCAGCTTTTTTAGGTGGCCCTTCTTGTGTACAAACGCTTCAGAGCCAAAAAGCTGCAGGTTTTTGAGGTTTGGTTTGTGACCTGTCCACATTTCGTGAGGAATTTTGTCTTTAAGAGCTGTTGTAGGACTTCTGTTTGTTAGGTATGTTGAGACATAGAGGGCTTCTCCCCACATTTCGCTTGACATATTAGAATCATGGAGCAATGCACGAGTTTTCTCCGTAAGCGTACGGTTGAGCCTTTCGGCTTTTCCATTCAGCTGGGGGACATGAGGAGGTGAGTAGTCAAACTGCACACCTTTCTCATTAGCCCATGTTTTTATTTCAGTAGATGTATTTTCACCTGCGTTGTCGCACCTTATTTTATGTAGTTTTAGGTTCCATTTAGCTTCAAACTGGGCAGTAATTGTCTTGATATTACTTGTTACTTCGGATTTTTGTTTCAAGAGACGAACTTCAGTATGGTGAGTGTAGTCATCCATCACGACCATAAAATACTGGTATCCATCCCAAGTTGTCTCGATCGGTCCACAGACGTCAAAATGTATCATCTCGAGAGGTCTACTGGTTTGTCTTCTTTGGTTCTCAAAAGGAAGGCGTTTTGATTTGGCAGAGGCGCACACACCACAACTTTCATCGGAGAAATGTTCAAGCTTCAACTTTTCAAGACCAGAGGACATTTTACTTAGGGTTTTAATGTTTTTGTTGCTCAAATGGCCAAGCCTCCTATGCCAAATTTCATTTTCGTTCACATTATTTTGAGCCAACAGAGATTTTGTATCCCTTTTATCTTCAATAAATTTTACAACGTATAATGCATGGTCGTTTTTCTCTCCAACAAAACATATGTCATTTTTACGGATGATTACACTATTTTGGTGAAATTCGACTGAGCCACCAGCACTTGTTACTTTGCTCACGCTTATCAGGTTTGTGGTTAAGTCGGGCAGGTACAAAACATCTTTCAAAATGCAATTCCCAAAGACGACGTTACCTTTCAAAGTGGCTGTCAGTTTTAAACCATCCTTAGCAACAGCAACCTCAGAGTGGGTTTCAGAACGGTCCGTCAGCAATTTTACATTGTTCGTCATGTGAACCGAACAACCAGAGTCAATCACCCAACCATCCGCCAAAATTTCATCTTCGCGTGTTAAAAATGCAACTTTGGCATCATCGCGATTTTTGAAAGATTCATGTTTATGCCTGAAAAAACAGTCTTTTGATGCATGGTTGGTTTTTTTACAATACTGACATGGCTGGGGTTTTTTTTTAAATACAGTTTTTCGCGATATGACCTTCTTTTTTACAACTAAAACACGTAAGTTGCTTCTTTTTATTGTACTGAGTTTTAAACGCGACCTCTACTTGAGTTGTCTTGGATTTACGGTTTTCTTCTGCAAGGAGTCTTGCTGTAAGGTTCGGAAGAGTGCGATCGACTAATGACGTCGATTCCCAAGACGATATAAATTGATTGTATGAATCAGGTAGGGCCGAAATTATTCGTTCCACCAGCTCTTCATTCGACACCGAGTGTCCGGCTGCTTTGAGTTGAGCAGCCAAGTTTTCTAAATCCGAAACACCTTTGGCGACATCCGAACCAATATTAAAGTTGAAGTAGGTACGTAGCAACGTCCCTTTCAGATGACTTTTATCCCCTTCGTAAATCGACACGAGTTTTGCATACATTTCTCGTGCTGAGCTACAAGACAAAATGTAAGAGAGATTTTTACGGTCAATCGTACTAACAATCGCTTTCTGTGCTTTGGCGTCTTTCCGGAGATCTTCTGCACCTGAAAGTTCCGTTTTTATACTAGTTACGAACTCGTAGGTATTAGCAGCTTTCATAGCAATGTCGATCTGGAATTTCCACACACTGTAGTTTTGATGACCCGTTAGACGTTCTACACAACCATATTCATCGTTATTAGAACCCATTATAAACAATGTGAAGAATAAACGGAACGACTTTACCTTGACTGATGATCCGACCGAGGGTACGCGTTTTACTTTTTACTTCGCACTTTTTAAAGAGGGGTACGACTTGTTTTACTGCACTGTTCACTTCTGGAAGAACTGGGCGCATTAACCTGTTGAGGTTTTACTTTTATGGAAAAGAAGAACTCCGATAGCAAGCACGTTTTAATGTCGGATTTTTACAGCAGAACTAAACACAGGTTAGAAAAGAAAGAACAGTGCCACCAACCACCCGGCACGAAAGTCCGCAGAGAGAGGTGAGCGCGGCAAACGTTAAAATTTAAATTTACAATATTCTCAACACTAGATATCGATATTTCGATACTATCGGATATCGATATCCCATCCCTAATTCTAGCTAATGTTTCTAGTCGTTTAGTCATTTTGGCCCGTTAGTTTATTTTTGCCTTTTCTATGAGAATGGGCAGAGTTATTTTGACGACCAATGATGTGGCTAGGTTAAACAAATCGCGCACTCGAACAATCAACTTTTCCAACTGGAAGGACATCTCCAGGAAGAACCTGCGAAACTCGGGGCAGCCGTACATTTCGAAGATGAACATCCCGATTCCAGGTAAAATTCCCCCACAAATGCCACGCATTTGTGGTGAGTCATGTCATTGCTCCTGTGGTGACATTCACCTTGAACGAAGAGTGAGCATTTTTCAAAAATATTACACTCTCACGTACTATGAACAGTCAATGTACCTTATAAGTTAAGGCACCATTTCCTGGCGTCATGGTGACACCAGACAGTGGTACCAAATTTCAACGTTGTATTATATTATTGGACCTAATAGGATGGTAATACCATCCCATTAATATTAATATACTATATCATTAGCCTTAGTAGGTAATCTGGTTGAACAGGGGTACATGTTACATTTAGCTTGCCAATTCGTGAACAGGTGATTCAGGATTTGTTTTTTGGCTCTCCTGTGAAATTGCAGAAATGAACATGTACCCCTTTTCGGCCCAGCTCTTTGATTTTTGTCCGATGATAACTACAGAAGTTTCATTTCCCAAGCAACGGCTTGGTGGTAAGTGAAAATTATCGTAAAATGTAGGTAACGCTTTTCGAGGACACTTTTTCGTGACAGTTTTTAATTTTAATGTACCAAAGCAAAGACATAAAAAGTGAATTTTCGCGGAAAATGTAGCTTTAATCTTGATCATTCCCTCGCCTCAAAATGTTTTTAAACCTAAATAATGGCCGATCGAGATCGGCTTTTATGGACATTCTTCCTTTGTACTCTTCAAAAGAGACATGTTTCATGTGCCAACGTTTCGAAGAATTTTTTTCTCCATCATCGGGGCAGTAGTTGAATAGTGTACAAGGTGGAGTTGAACTCCAACGTGGGAAGCTATTGCCTGAAGATCAAAGATACTAGTTAGTAGAGCGAACTCTAGTGGTTAGTAGAGCGAACTCTACTCTACTGAACTTGAACGTACAGGAGTAGGGTGTATTGCTTACACTCTACCACTCTACTCTACCTGTTACTGAAATAGTGTAAATTAGCCTTTAGAGCTACTCAGACGTCGTTTCGACGTACATAGATCAGACGCTACTCAAACTAAGTGTGAGTAGCTCTAAGTGCCTGATCTACGTACGTCAAACCTAGTGCGTCAAAACAACGCGTGAGCGCCTGATCTATGTACGTCAAACCTAGTGCGTCAAATCGACGCGTGAATGCCTGATCAATGTACGTCAAACCTAGTGCGTCAAAACGACGCGTGAGCGCCTGAGCGCCTGATCTATGTACGTCAAAATGCTGTTTTTACAGTTACTGTTGGTGCCAAATTTCGTTTTAGCGTTGTTTTCCCTTTGTTAATCGGTTCGACGTTCATCTCGTCGTTCGCTCCATTGGTAGGTATGAATTGTTCATACTTTTTGCGACGAGAAAGGAGTATCGACAATAAACTTACGAAACTCTTCCGATTCCATATCAACAAATAAAATCACAACACTATTGGTTAGTAATTAATCACTTTAAAACCAATTACACAAATACACAAATAAAATATGTAAGATTCGGAGCACACATATATTCACGCTGATGGCTAAATCAAAACTAACAATAACACAACAACGAATTCCAGAAGCCTGCACGACCAACTTTGTTTGGATGTAGTATTATTTTAATGAAAACAGAAATGTTGGTAACCTCAACCTCAAGCAATTGATCACAAAACAAGCGGCAGTGTTCACTATAATATAGATATTATCTATAATAGATATTATCTATAATAGATATTATCTATTTATAACATAAAAATATATATAAGTCTGACATAAATACCAAGAACAAATACGCAAGAAATGCGTTATAATTCGAGAGCTTTCGATCGAATGGAGAACGATTTTTGTCCGATGAAAAGTACAGAAGTTTCATTTCCCTAGCAACGGCTTGGTTGTAAGTGAAAATTATCGTAAAATTTAGGTAACGCTTTTCGAGGACACTTTTGGTTTATTATCTTCGATAATGAACCATTGGAATCGCCCAAAGAAAAAAATTTTTAACCCCCCCTCAAAATTTGTTGGTTTACGTTTCAAGACACGTAGATTCAGAAAATCGAATTAAAAAAAACTCTGCAAATTCTTGACACAACGGTTCATTATCTTCTTTGTACAGATCACCCTTCTGTCTAGATCACTAGGTCTAAATGTCTAGATCCTAAATGTTAGATTAATTATTATTATCAATTATCACTAATTATTAACAATTGTATCAAGTACCTACCTAGTGAAAATTATTATAATTTATTGTTAGGTATTAATAATTTGTATTTATTATTAATTATGATTAATTAATACGATATAATTCTGGGGTTTTTAATACTACGTCGGTAATAATTTTTCTATAAAAGAAGTACCTACCAACAAACATTCGAAATTACCTTCATTTCCGTAGCACGAAACGCACCTCAGAACAACAAACTCGACATCACTTAAGCCATATGATGTTCCAAAGAGCTTGTTAGTATGAAAATGGACCTGTATTTCAACAGTTTGATTCACGATCGGGTTGTGAGGCACAATCTTTGAGCCCTCATTGTGAACGAACGGCTGGTCGTACAAAGCTGCGGATGGTCTTAAAAAATTCTACGGAACAAACTCTATCGAAATATGAAATAAAAAACATACCGTTATATGTGAATTTTTCGAGATATGGAATTTTCTAAATTTCAAAATTCGTTTTGAACCCCTTCCCCTTGACCTAGGGTTATGAAAAGTTTCGAGGACCATTGTGGGGTTGGTCGAAACCCATAAAAAAATTTCGTAATTTTAACTCAACGCTAACTGGGCAAAGTGGCGCGGACGGCGGACGGCGTACGGCGTACGGCGGACGGACGGATTTTTGGTTTATTATCTTCGATAATGAACCATTGGAATCGCCCAAAGAAAAAATTTTTTTAACCCCCCCTCAAAATTTGTTGGTTTACGTTTCAAGACACGTAGATTCAGAAAATCGAATAAAAAAAAATCCGTCCGTCCGCCGTACGCCGTACACCGTACGCCGTCCCCCGTACGCCGTACGCCGTCCACGCCGTTTTGCCCAGTTAGCGTTGAGCTAAAATTACGAAATTTGGTTTCTGGGTTTGGACCAGCCCCACAATGATCCTCGAAACTTTTCATAACCCTAGGTCAAGGGGAAGGGGTTCAAAACGAAATTTAAAATTTCGACAATGTCATATCTCTCAGTCTGCTCTTAGCCTTCTGAGAGTCAACATCTCGGAGAGCTCTGTGAGTTGTTATTGTTATCGCGTTGCGTTTCAGTTCGTTATCTCGACACCTACGTGCGTCGCGTAATCAGAACCCCGGCAACTATCGATGGGGCCGGACGATCCCAACTCTCAACATCATGCAAGAAAAAGGATGAAACCTAACGATTCGGTAATTACACCAAATCCATTTGCACCACTCATTGAGATCGAAGAAATGAATACCGATACAGCTCCTCAAGCGCCACTAGAGAAAGTGATTGCACCACCCCCCATCTTCATTCATAACGTCACTAATATAAACCTGGCAATACAAGAATTCCGTAGCTTTGAACCTACAACTTTCAAATACGCTTCATTAAATAACAAAGTCAAGATAAATTTCATGACAATCGATGGGTACCGAAAAGCAATCAAATTTCTCGAAGAAAAAAAAGCTGAATACTACACTTACCAATTGAAAAGTGAGCGAGCATTCAGAGTCGTTATTAGAGGTCTTCACCATACAACTGATGTTAACATAATCAGAGAAGAGCTCGGTACTCATGGATACGAAGCCACACAAATCCTTCCCATTCTACATCCAGTTACTAAGGCCCCTCTATCAATGTTCTTTGTTGATCTCAAACCGAACACAAAAAATGCTGAAATTTACAACTTGAATAGGCTGTACCATGCTGTGGTGAAAGTAGAGCCCCCGCGCCCAAAACGCACAGTAATCCAATGTGTCAAGTGCCAAGAGTTTGGCCACTCAAGGAACTACTGCCATAAGAAGGAACGATGTGTCAAATGTGACGGCACTCATTCTACACAGTCATGTCCGAGACCCCCTAATTCTACTCCAATCTGCACCAATTGTCACGGAGCACACACAGCCAATTATCGAGGGTGTCCAGTCCATGTACAACTCCAAAAAACAAGAACAATCTCTCCGCCTTTGAGGATCCAACCAGTTACATCCAACCTGAACGAAATAAACTCTAATAAAATAAATAAACCCAACAACAATGGTTCATGTGATAATTCCAGACGTTATTACCATCAGTTGCTAACGACAGTAATTGCATATGACTACTTAGTTTCGTGAAGTTCCTATTCTATCTTCATTCAAATATGATACGCATAGTTTTGTGAATTAAAGCCTTAATTTCGAAGGTTTGCATTTCATATCAATTTAATTCACAAAACGAAATGGAAAAGCTCTTCCGCCCTGATCGCTTTAGTACAGAACCTGATAGTCCGACTGCTCAACGAGAATGGGCACATTGGCTCCGCACCTTTGAAAATTTTCTCGAGAAGGCGGAGGTCGAAGAAGACGATCGTTTAAAGGTACTAATCAATTTTCTTGCTTCTAACGTATATGATCCCATTAGTGAATGCACTACGTACGACACGGCTATAGCAACTCTTGGGGCTCTGTACATCAAGGGTAAAAACGAAGTATTTGCCAGACACGAACTCTCCACTCGAAAACAACTATCTTCCGAGACAATTGATCAATACATAGAGGTTCTAAAGTCCTTGGCCAAAAACTGCGGATTCAAAGCAGTTACGGCTCAACAAAATAGGGACGACAATATTCGGGACGCCTTCATTGCTGGGTTGCTCTCCTCTAATATACGTCAGCGCCTCCTTGAGAATAAGACACTAGATCTTTCGCAGGCTGTTGAACAAGCTCGTTCAATTGAGGTAGCCATCAAAAATTCCGAAAAATATACTCACTCACTGCCTGGACCAGCCTATTCTAGCGATTCGACTCAATGCAGTGCTGCAAGTTCTGAGACACGTAAATGTTTTTTTTGTGGGGGGACCTTACACTTTCGATCAGTTTGTCCGGCGCGGGATACGGTTTGCACGAAATGTCAGAAAGTGGGGCACCTCGCTAAGGTTTGTAAAGCTAAAAGAACTTTTAAGACTTCTTGTTGAGCGTCTCAATTCCAATGGATCTTGGGTCGGGCTTGGCATAGGGGGAGAGAGCCCAGGAAATCCAGGGGGTTCTTCGATGGTTCTAGGAGCAGAGGGTGATGATGGGACATGTGACGGGGGAGAGGAGATTTCCGGATCAGGGGAGGATTCAGTTGGTGGTTCAGGTTGTTGCTGGCCAAAAATTGACTCATCTCCTCGTGGGGCGATACGTCAATATCGATCAGTTTGTCTTTTAAGTCTTCTGCCACCAGATAACTCCGCTTCTCTCCAAAGAATAGTGGGAATGTTCGCCTACTATTCTAAATGGGTTCCACGGTTCTCAAATAAAATTCGTCCATTAATTGACACCAAATCATTCCCATTGTCAGAAAATGCTCTTGCGGCTTTCAATTTACTAAAGCAAGACATAGCGAACTCCCTTCTCATTTGCTTCGATCCCAAGATTCAATTAGTGGTAGAAACTGATGCCTCCGACGTAGGAGTCTCTGCAGCTCTTACCCAAAACGGGCGACCAGTTGCCTTCTTTTCGCGCTCCCTAAACCACAGTGAAAAGGGATATCCGGCTGTTGAGAAAGAGGCAACAGCCATAATTGAAAGTGTCAGGAAGTGGAAGCACTTTCTAACCAATAACCATTTCATGCTTAACAAGAAACACGTTAGTAAGATAAAGAACGACACAAGAACCAAACCTTAATGGTAGTCTTGTGAACTGATAAAGCCTACCACAGGCCTCAAACGCGGTGTAAGGTCGCTCATCATAACAAATTGGTACTTGGTGATATGCACTATTGGCTATATCAAAAAAACATTTACGTGTCTCAGAACTTACAACACTACACCTATCGTAAGATAAAACTCTCAATTCTACCAAAGTTGTGTGCCGATATTATTGTAGGCCACGATATTCTACGCCGCCATTCTCGTCTCGATGTGGGATTCGGGGGTCCCAGTCCTCCTCTTTCGATTTCCAGCTCCACTATATTTTCCAAAGCAAAGATCGACCCCATTCGTATATTCTCTAACCTGACCGCAGACGTAAAGCCTATTGCCACAAAATCCCGTCGTCACTCTGTGGATGACTCAAAATTTATTCGGGAAGAAGTATCGAAACTTTTGAAAGCAGGTATAATTGAAGAAAGCTGTTCTCCATGGAGAGCACAAGTGCTGGTGACTAAGAACTCCAGTCATAAAAAAAGAATGGTCATCGATTATTCCAATACTATAAACCGTTTCACTGAGCTGGATGCTTATCCTATCCCAAATGTAGAAGATGTCATTTCCCACGTAGCACAGTACAGCCACTATAGCACAATTGACCTGGAAAGGTACAATGGAATTCTTTGGAAAACCATGTCCCTTGCTATGAAGACTAAAGGTCTCAATACGACGCAATGGGAGCAAGTCCTACCGGAATCACTCCACGCCATTCGTTCGCTCTTGAGTACCTCGACAAACTGCACTCCGCATGAAAGGATGTTCCAACATGACCGGCGTTCGACAAATGGGCTTGCTATCCCTTCCTGGTTACTACGACCAGGAAAGGTATTAATGAAGAGCCATATGCGTACTTCCAAGTACAGTCCCATGGTTGAGGAGGTTGATCTTGTCGAAGCCAGCCCAGAGTACGCTCTCATTCGTAGACAAGATGGGAAGGAAACAACTGTCTCTTTAAAGCACCTCGCCCCACGAGGAGATGAGTCAATTTTTGGCCAGCAACAACCTGAACCACCAACTGAATCCTCCCCTGATCCGGAAATCTCCTCTCCCCCGTCACATGTCCCATCATCACCCTCTGCTCCTAGAACCATCGAAGAACCCCCTGGATTTCCTGGGCTCTCTCCCCCTATGCCAAGCCCGACCCAAGATCCATTGGAATTGAGACGCTCAACAAGAAGTCGAAAACCTCCTGTATATCTCAAAGACTATGTCGTGAAATAACAGGGGGAGAATGTGATAATTCCAGACGTTATTACCATCAGTTGCTAACGACAGTAATTGCATATGACTACTTAGTTTCGTGAAGTTCCTATTCTATCTTCATTCAAATATGATACGCATAGTTTTGTGAATTAAAGCCTTAATTTCGAAGGTTTGCATTTCATATCAGTTCATATGCTCACGCTTTAAGTAGTTCGATTTCCAAACCTAAGTCGGAGAATTCCGAACTACAAATGGCGCAACTCCTACAAAAGATCGACCAACTCTTATCTCTTGTTCAACCTCTTGTCTTAGCACTCACTCAAATCCTTCCTAAGCTAATTAGATCATGACCACTGCACCTACTGGACTCAATATTAGCACTTGGAACTGTAGAGGCGTCTACGGCAAGTTTCACGAACTCGACCTTTTCCTGAAAACAAACGACATTGATGTATTACTACTTACAGAAACTAAACTGTCCCCCCATATCAATTTTTTCATTCCTGGGTATAAGTTCACTCGGGCTGATCATCCCTCCAACCAAAGAAAAGGTGGTTCTGCCATATATATTAAATCTTCATTGATTCATAATGAGCTACCTCCCATAAGGGAAAACAACTATCAGCTAGCACGAGTTAATATTTCCATAATTGGTCGTACCTACACTGTTGCTGCATTCTACTCATCACCTGAGAATGTCGTGAGGGAATCCGACTTCCAGTCAATAATTCAACGTATGGGTGCGAACTACATTCTCGGCGGCGACCTGAATGCCAAGCACCCAAGGTGGGGTTCAACAACGTCGAATCCTCGAGGACTGAGCCTAATTAACCTGATCCATGCTCGTAATATTGAAGTTTTATTCCCATCAGAAGCCACCCACTTCCCTGACAACCCTGCACATTCCCCGGACATTCTTGATTTTTTCCTTTCAAAAAACGCCTATTCCAATTGTTCGCCTCCCAAAGTTTTACATGAGCTGAGTTCTGACCACCTTCCAGTGCTACTTCAAATGCAAGCTTCACCCACTATTATCTCGCATGGCGATCGAATCCAAACTAATAACATTGACTGGAATAAGTACAAAGAAATCCTCTCAGCTGCAACAGACACACAAATCCCACTGAAAGCTCCAAGAGACGTAGACGTAGCGACTGCCAACTTGACCAGGATGATCCAGTTCGCTGCAACAGAGGCCTCCCAACAAAGAACGACCAATGCCACCCATCGACAGAGGCCAACGCCCCCTCATATCATACAGCTTCTTCAGGTCAAAAGGTCAGCAAAACTCTTGTGGGACCTCACCCGTTACCCTTCCCATAAAACTGCACTGAACAGGGCAACCAAGGAATTAAATGAAGCTCTCATTAAGGACAAGCAAGACCTGAACAAATGTGACCTGGCAGTATTAGACAGAAATGATGGATCATTATGGCGAAGAACGAAGCTGCTCACTAAAGAACGTCCTGACATTCCTCCTCTCAAGCTGAACCAACGTTGGTACTCCACGCCGCTAGAAAAGGTTGAGCTACTCTCGACAATCTTAGAAGATCAATTCACCCCTAATCCACAACCGAGCCCAATTGAGGATATTGTACAGGAGTCGATAACATCCCCTCTACAACTGAGCCCTTTCTATGATTTCCTCCGACCTGCACAAGTAAAAAACGTCATTCGTCGCTCTGCGTGTAGGAAAGCCCCTGGAAGCGATAATATCACCCGTCCTCTGTTAATTAACGTACCTCGTAAGACGTTGGTTTTAATTACCCAAATTTTCAACGCCTGCCTCAGACTAGGCTATATACCCTCTAAGTGGAAACACGCCGTCGTCATCCTCATCCACAAGCCTGGTAAACCCTCTAACAACCCCTATAGCTACCGTCCTATAAGCCTTCTTCATCTCCTTTCTAAGACCTTCGAAAAATTACTCCTGCCTAAACTGATCCACCACCTTGAACCTCTCATACCAGCCACACAATTCGGCTTCCGGAACGCTCACTCCTGCTTACATCAATTGCATCGACTGGTTGACAAGATACTGGACACCTTCGAAGGAAAAGAAACCTGCATTGGGCTGTTTGCTGACACCGAAAAAGCATTCGATCGGGTCTGGCACCCTGGACTGCTTTACAAGCTAAAATCTGCTCTCCCTGATACATACTACCGTATTCTCCTGTCGTACTTGACAAACCGCACATTCACTGTCAGGTACCGTGAGGCCACATCCCGCGTGCGGCATATTCGTGCGGGGGTTCCCCAGGGGAGCGTACTGGGCCCGCTATTATACCTAGTGTATGCTGGTGATATCCCCGCCTCCCCTGCAGTGACCACCGCGCAATTTGCGGATGACATGGCCTTCCTTTGCAGCTCGCCGAGAGGTGAAAGAGCCGGATTGGAGCTTGAAGAGCTTGCTTTCGACCTGAATGAATGGGCCGTACGATGGAAAATGAAGCTAAACCCTCAAAAATCCTGCTCTGTAATATTCACCTACCTCCGCACCTACGAGGAGCCTGAATTGAGCATTGGTGACGAAGTTGTCCCCGCTGAAACAAAAGTCCGTTACTTGGGAGTAATGCTAGATAAACGCTTGACATTCGACGCGCATATTACTTCCATTCTCACAAGATGCCGCCATCGTCTCCGAACACTCAAGCCACTTCTAGGGATGCAGTCCCCACTGCCAATCGATACAAAGCGCTTGATATACCTTATGCTCATCAGACCCATCTGGGAGTATGGCAGCCAAGTATGGGGGGGTGCGTCCAATTCACAGATAAAACGGGTTCAAACATTTCAAAACCGTGTCTTGAGAGTCATTACCAACGCGCCGTGGTACATCAGAAACTCCAATCTCCATAAGGACGTTGAAATTCCAACTGTACAGGAAGTTCTGCAAGCCTCTTACTCTCGTTTCCATCACCGACTCCACAACCACCAAAATCCTCTAGCAACTGGCATACTTGAAGCAGTTCCACCAGACCGCCCAAATCGCAGATTAAAACGTAAACGCCATACCGATCTTCTCCCCACAACCCAAGACGGCAACGCATAACACCATATCAATTTCACTTCGCTAACCCATCATAACAGTAACTTATCATCATTATAAAATACCAACCTGAATTATTATACTTATAATGGGAGAAAGTCATTGGACTTGGACTCCCAAACATGTGCCATGTGATATTATTATAAGTACCTGTTAATTATCTAAACTGTAATGCATTTATGCAATAAAGTTATCTTGTTTGAAAAAAAAAAAAAAAAAAAAAAAAAAAGTCATATCTCCAAATATTTAACTGAACCGTGTAATGTTTAGTTCACTTTTGAATGACCTGAAAAATTACGAATCTTTTAAGACCAATTGGATTTTTGTGCGACCAGCTGTTCGTTCACAGTGAGCGCGCAAAGGTTTAGGAAAAACACTAAACTTCGCGTCGAAAACGGCCGTTAGGTGGGTCCCGGGTAGCCGCCCAGAATAAAACTGCCTTTTTTCATCTTCCAGGTAAACTACAGTCTAGAAATTTTAACCGTCAGTCGGGGATAGACCACATTGCAATATTCACTCGGTTTCTCATCTGTAAAATTGTTTAAATAATACCTTTTTGTAATAATACAAATTAAATTTTGATGCTGATTTATTGACTTGAAATTTTAAAAATAGGTCAGAACTGGATCACAATGCAATATTCACTCGGTTTCTTGTCTGTAAAATTGTTTAAATAATACCTATTTGTTTAAACAAATTAAATTTTGATGATGAGCTAGATACTTGAAATTTTAAATATAGGTCAGAAATGGATGACATTTCAATATTGACTCGGTTTTTTTCTCATTGCAAACCTGTTCATTGTGTACCCAAGATCCTTCCCTAAAAGACCTGGCAGCGGGAAATATTATTCAACATGGTTTGAAAAGGGAAAAACAAGTTTTGTAAAAAATTCCAATGCTCTAGGTAGTAGTCGATACCAGTGACCAACATTTTCTTCAGTAGTCGACATGGTTTTGCACTAGTAGTCGACCTACATGTGTTAGAAGTCGACAGTATCACTTGAGTCAGTAGTCGACAGGTTTCGTCATTCCATCGTTTTCGAATTTTACGACATCTAAATAAAATACATTCAACTGTGAATCGGAACTTGAAAATAGATTAATAAGATGTAATAAAGTAGTTATACGACTTTTTATTTGCAAACAGCTCATTATCAGTCTCAAATTGCAATAAGTACTTAAGTAAAAAGGTATGAAAACTATAGTCGAAAACTCATTGTCAGAAAATTGACATTACAGTTGGGCTTAGGTACCTATTTACACATTTTTTTGACATTTTCATGTCTTTGCTTCGGCACGTAAACTGAAACGGGAAAAATTTGTTCCCTTGATTCACCCTTTCCCTCAGATCACGTCAGAACACAAGCGACCGGCGGGCCATTACGTCAGAGACTATGACGCACGAGCGTATGACGTAAGACGGCTGGCAGGAGGCCAACTAGTACGTCAGAGCCTATGACGCACGAGCGTATGACGTAAGACGGCTGGCAGGAGGCCAACAAGTACGTCAGAGCCTATGACGCACGAGCGTATGACGTAAGACGGCTGGCAGGAGACCAACTAGTGCGTCAGAGCCTATGACGCACGAGCGTATGACGTAAGACAGCTGGCAGGAGGTCCGCCGTCCGCGCCACTTTGCCCAGTCAACGCTGAGCTAAAATTACGAAATTTGGTTTCTGGGTTTGGACCAGCCCCACAATGATCCTCGAAACTTTTCATAACCCTAGGTCAAGGGGAAGGGGTTCAAAAAGAATTTTGAAAATTTGAAAATCTCATATCTCGAAAAATTCATATGAAACGGTATATATTTTATTTCATATTTAGATAGAGTTTGTTCCGTATACGGCTGGCAGGAGGCTAACTAGTGCGTCAGAGCCTATGACGCACGAGCGTATGACGTAACACGGCTGGCAGGAGGCCAACTAGTGCGTCAGAGCCTATGACGCACGAGCGTATGACGTAAGACAGCTGGCAGGAGGCTAACTAGTGCGTCAGAGCCTATGACGCACGAGCGTATGACGTAATACGGCTGGCAGGAGGCCAACTAGTGCGTCATACAACGAGACCTTTTATGTCTCTGCGCCGCCTCCCACACCCACACCGCGTACCTCGTACTTCATTTTGGTTTATTATCTTCGATAATGAACCATTGGAATCGCCCAAAGAAAAAAAATTTTTAACCCCCCCTCAAAATTTGTTGGTTTACGTTTCAAGATACGTAGATCCAGAATATCGAATAAAAAACTCTGCAAATTCTTGACACAACGGTTTATTATCATCCTTGTGCAGATCACCCTTCTGTCTATACCAGACTGTGTTGCAAATCGGCACCATACCATATTCTCACCGTACTCATACCATACCATACGAATTTCTTTCCTATCATACCATACTGTACTATACCAAATCAAACATACAATATTATACCATACCATACCATGTCATACAAACCGACTGAATATTGAAATGTCATTAAGTTCTGACCTATTTTTAAAATTTCAAGTCAATAGCTCATCATCAAAATTTAATTTGTATTATTACAAGAAGGTATTATGTAAACAATTTTACAGATGAGAAACCGAGTGAATATTGTAATGTGGTCTACCCCCGACTCATGGTTAAAATTTCCAGACTGTAGTTTACCGGGATGATGAAAAAAGGTAGTTTTATTCTGGGCGTCTGGGGGTTCACCCACCTTACGGGCGTTTTCGACGCGAAGTTTAGTGTTTTTCCTAAACCTTTGCGCGCTCACTGTGAACGAACGGCTGGTCGCACAAAAATCCAATTGGTCTTAAAAGATTCGTAATTTTTCAGGTCATTCAAAAGTGAACTAAACATTGCACGGTTCAGTTAAATATTAAGAGATATGACATTGTCGAAATTTTAAATTTCATTTTGAACCCCTTCCCCTTGACCTAGGGCATGAAAAGTTCCGAGGACCATTGTGGGGTTGGTCGGAACTCATAAAAAAAATTTCGTAATTTTAACTCAACGCTAACTGGGCAAAGTGGCGCGGACGGCGGACGGCGTACGGCGGACGGACGGATTTTTGGTTTAATTTCTTCGATAATGAACCATTGGAATCGCCCAAAGAAAAAAAAATTTTAACCCCCCCTCAAAATTTGTTGGTTTACGTTTCAAGATACGTAGATTCAGAAAATCGAATAAAAAAAAAATCCGTCCGTCCGCCGTACGCCGTCCGCCGTCCGCCGTCCATTGTGGGGCTGGTCCGAACCCAGAAACCGAATTTCGTAATTTTAACTCAACGCTAACTGGGCAAAGTGGCACGGACGGCGGACGGCGGACGGGGGACGGCGGACGGCGTACGGCGGACGGACGGATTTTTTTTTATTCGATTTTCTGAATCTACGTATCTTGAAACGTAAACCAACAAATTTTGAGGGGGGGTTAAAAAATTTTTTTCTTTGGGCGATTCCAATGGTTCATTATCGAAGATAATAAACCAAAAATCCGTCCGTCCGCCGTACGCCGTACGCCGTACACCGTACGCCGTACGCCGTCCGCGCCACTTTGCCCAGTTAGCGTTGAGCTAAAATTACGAAATTTGGTTTCTGGGTTTGGACCAGCCCCACAATGATCCTCGAAACTTTTCATAACCCTAGGTCAAGGGGAAGGGGTTCAAAACGAAATTTAAAATTTCGACAATGTCATATCTCCAAATATTTAACTGAATCGTGTAATTTCCAGTTCACTTTTGAATGACCCGAAAAATTACGAATCTTTTAAGACCAATTGGATTTTTGTGCGACCAGCCGTTCGTTCACAGTGACCGCGCAAAGGTTTAGGAAAAACACTAAACTTTCGCGTCGAAAACGGCCGTTATGTGACCCAACCCCCAGACGCCCAGAATGAAACTACCTTTTGGTTTATTATCTTCGATAATGAACCATTGGAATCGCCCAAAGAAAATATTTTTTTAACCCCCCCTCAAAATTTGTTGGTTTACGTTTCAAGACACGTAGATTCAGAAAATCGAATAAAAAAAACTCTGCAAATTCTTGACACAACGGTTTATTATCTTCCTTGTGCAGATCACCCTTCTGTCTATACCAGACTGTATTGCAAATCGGCACCATACCATTTTCTCATAGCATACGAATTTCTTTCCTATCATAACATACTGTACTATACCAAATCATACATACAATAATATACCATACCATACTCATACCATGTCGTACAAACCGAGTGAATATTGAAACGTCATCCATTTCTGACCTATATTTAAAATTTCAAGTATCTAGCTCATCATCAAAATTTAATTTGTTTAAACAAATAGGTATTATTTAAACAATTTTACAGACAAGAAACCGAGTGAATCCAGTTCTGTGATCCAGTTCTGATCTATTTTTAAAATTTCAAGTCAATAGCTCATCAAAATTTAATTTGTATTATTACAAAAAGGTATTATTTAAACAATTTTACAGATGAGAAACCGAGTGAATATTGCAATGTGGTCTATCCCCGACTCACGGTTAAAATTTCTAGACTATAGTTTACCGGGAAGATGACAAAAGGTAGTTTTATTCTGGGCGTCTGAGGGTTACAATGGTCCTCGAAACTTTTCATAACCCTAGGTCAAGGGGAAGGGGTTCAAAACGAAATTTAAAATTTCGACAATGTCATATCTCAAAATATTTAACTGAAACGTTTGATTTTCAGTTCACTTATGAATGACCTGAAAAATTACGAATCTTTTAAGACCAATTGGATTTTTGTGCGACCAGCCGTTCGTTCACAGTGAGCGCGCAAAGGTTTAGGAAAAACACTAATCTTTCGCGTCGAAAACGGCCGTTATGTGACCCAACCCTCAGACGCCCAGAATAAAACTACCTTTTGTCATCTTCCCGGTAAACTACAGTCTAGAAATTTTAACCGTGAGTCGGGGATAGACCACATTGCAATATTTACTCGGTGTCTCAT
>OY986053.1:34224597-34373439 GCA_963920205.1 Stenodema calcarata | reverse complement strand
CCTCAAAATTTGTTGGTTTACGTTTCAAGATACGTAGATTCAGAAAATCGAATAAAAAAAAATCCGTCCGTCCGCCGTACGCCGTCCGCCGTCCGCCGCCCGCGCCACTTTGCCCAGTTAGCGTTGAGTTAAAATTACGAAATTTTTTTTATGGGTTTCGACCAACCCCACAATGGTCCTCGAAACTTTTCATAACCCTAGGTCAAGGGGAAGGGGTTCAAAACGAATTTTGAAATTTTGAAAATTTCATATCTCAAAATATCTAACTGAATCGTGTAATTTCCAGTTCACTTTTAAATGACCCGAAAAATTACGAATCTTTTAAGACCAATTGGATTTTTGTGCGACCAGCCGTTCGTTCACAATGAAGGCTCAAAGATTGTTCCTCACTAAATAATACCTTTTTGTAATAATACAAATTTAATTTTGATGATGAGCTGTTGACTTGAAATTTTAAAAATAGTTCAGAACTGGATCACAATGCAATATTCACTCGTTTTCTTGTCTGTAAAATTGTTTAAATAATACCTATTTGTTTAAACAAATTAAATTTTGATGATGAGCTAGATACTTGAAATTTTAAATATAGGTCAGAAATGGACGACATTTCAATATTCACTCGGTTTGTATGACATGGTATGAGTATGGTATGGTATATTATTGTATGTATGATTTGGTATAGTACAGTATGGTATGATAGGAAAGAAATTCGTATGGTATGGTATGAGTACGGTGAGAATATGGTATGGTGCCGATTTGCAACACAGTCTGGTGTAGACAGAAGGGTGATCTGCACAAGGAAGATAATAAACCGTTGTGTCAAGAATTTGCAGAGTTTTTTGGTTTATTATCTTCGATAATGAACCATTGGAATCGCCCAAAGAAAAAAAAATTTTAACCCCCCCTCAAAATTTGTTGGTTTACGTTTCAAGATACGTAGATTCAGAAAATCGAATAAAAAAAAATCCGTCCGTCCGCCGTACGCCGTACGCCGTACGCCGTACGCCGTACGCCGTACGCCGTACGCCGTCCGCCGTCCGCCGTCCGCGCCACTTTGCCCAGTTAGCGTTGAGTTAAAATTACGAAATTTTTTTTATGGGTTTCGACCAACCCCACAATGGTCCTCGAAACTTTTCAGAACCCTAGGTCAAGGGGAAGGGGTTCAAAACAAATTTGTAAAATTTGAAAATCTCATATCTCGAAAAATTCATATAGAACGGTATGTTTTTTATTTCATATTTAGATAGAGTTTGTTCCGTAGAATTTTTTAAGACCATCCGCAGCTTTGTAGGACCAGCCGTTCGTTCACAATGACGGCTCAAAGATTGTGCCTCACAACACGATCGTGTCTCAAACTGTTGAAATACAGGTCCATTTTCATACTAACAAGCTCTTTGGAACATCATATGGCTTAAGTGATGTCGAGTTTGTTGTTCTGAGGTGCGTTTCGTGCTACGGAAATGAAGGTAATTTCGAATGTTTGTTGGTAGGTACTTCTTTTATAGAAAAATTATTACCGACGTAGTATTAAAAACCCCAGAATTATATCGTATTAATTGATCATAATTAATAATAATTATTATTAATAATAAATACGAATTATTAATACCTAACAATAAATTATAATAATTTTCACTAGGTACTCGATAAAATTGTTAATAATTAGTGATAATTGATAATAATAATTAATCTAACATTTAGGATATAGACATTCAGACCTAGTGATCTAGACAGAAGGGTGATCTGTACAAAGAAGATAATAAACCGTTGTGTCAAGAATTTGCAGAGTTTTTTTATTCGATTTTCTGAATCTACGTGTCTTGAAACGTAAACCAACAAATTTTGAGGGGGGGTTAAAATTTTTTTTTCTTTGGGCGATTCCAATGGTTCATTATCGAAGATAATAAACCAAAACTCTGCAAATTCTTGACACAACGGTTTATTATCTTCCTTGTGCAGATCACCCTTCTGTCTATACCAGACTGTATTGCAAATCGGCACCATCTAGGAACGCGGTAGCGTTCCGCCCCGCCAAGCAAAGAAGTTGAGAAAACGAACGATGCCGAGTCCATGTTTACCGGACGTCACGAAACGCGTTTTCGAGGTATCCATATCTCGGCTCCTATTTGACCGATCAACTTGAAATTTGGTGTGGGTCTTCTTTGAGTGTATATTAGAAAGCCCTGAAAGTTTCAAATCGATAGGTCTAAATGGAGCCGAGCTACATAACTTCAAAAACCCGGTTTTACGGCCTTAGATTGTTCTTCTCCTTCTCCTTCTCCTTCTTCTTCTCCTTGTTCAGACAGGCAAGGCTGGAGCCTCTCCACGTTGACCGATTGACTTGAAATTTTGCACAGAGCTTCATTTAACCTTGAGACAGAGCCTTATATAAAATTTAACCCATTATCTCAACCCAAAAAAGTTTTAGAAACAAAAAACCAGAAACTTTAGGAAAATTCTGTCCACTTTGACGAGTCTACAGCCGGGGTTAAAGGACCAATCGACTTGAATTTTTTTACATACCTTCTTTATAGCATGTCTCAGTGCCATTTGAACGAAATAACCCATTATCTCAACCAAAAAAAAAATTAGGGACAAAAAACTAAAATTTAGGGTAATTTAGGCTAATTTTGGCCATATCTCGGCTCCTAGTTGACCGATCAACTTGAAATTTGGTTTGGATCTTTTTGGTGTGGATAAGAGAAAGCTCTGAAAGTTTCGAGTCGCTACGTCTGAAGGGAGCCGGGTTATATAACTTCAAAAACCAATTACCATGTTTTTCTACTTTTTTCAGTCGGTCAAGGCTACAGCCTCTCCACCTTCGCCGATTGACTTGAAATTTTGCACGGAGCTTCGTTTCAAGTGTAGCAAGTGCCTTTTGAAAGATTCAAGTCGATATCTTTAAAGGGAGCCGAGTTATATAACTTCAAAAACCCTGTTTTTCACCCTTACCTGTTCTTCTTCTCCTTAATCAGTTAGGCCTTTCCACCTTCACGGATTGACTTGACATTTTGCACAGAGCTTAGTTTCAACATCAGCCAGTGCCTTTTGAAAGTTTAACCCATTATCTCAACCCAAAAAACTTTTAGAAACAAAAAACCTGAAATTTAGGCTAATTTTGGCAATTTTGACGAGTCTACAGCCTGGGTAAAAGGACCAATCGACTTGAAATTTCGCATAGACCTTCTTCATAACATGACCCACTTCAACAACAAAAAGATGTGATATCCCCCCAAAAAACACTCCGTGTAAAAATCACCCCGCCTCGCAAATATCATTCTTCAGAGGCCGGAAAAAGTTATGATATCCACTTTCCCCGCCCGCCCTTTTCCTCATTAAGGAGCTAAGTATAATGAAAAGCTTAACCACTTCACAAGCACCGTACCCCTTTCGAAATCTCCCCTTGGCGCTATTGCGAGACGTTTTTATTACTTCCACAAGCAACTAATACTTGTATAAAACGTTAACCACCATCAAGTATTAGTTGCTTGTGGAAGTAATAAAAACGTCTCGCAATAGCGCCAAGGGGAGATTTCGAAAGGGGTACGGTGCTTGTGAAGTGGTTAAGCTTTTCATTATACTTAGCTCCTTAATGAGGAAAAGGGCGGGCGGGGAAAGTGGATATCATAACTTTTTCCGGCCTCTGAAGAATGATATTTGCGAGGCGGGGTGATTTTTACACGGAGTGTTTTTTGGGGGGTACCATATTCTCACCGTACTCATACCATACGATACGAATTTCTTTCCTATCATACCATACTGTATTATACCAAATCATACATACAATAATATACCATACCATACTTATACCATGTCCTACAAACCGAGTGAATATTGAAATGTCATCCATTTCTGACCTATATTTAAAATTTCAAGTATCTAGCTCATCACCAAAATTTAATTTGTTTAAACAAATAGGTATTATTTAAACAATTTTACAGACAAGAAACCGAGTGAATATTGCATTGTGATCCAGTTCTGACCTATTTTTAAAATTTCAAGTCAATAGCTCATCATCAAAATTTAATTTGTATTATTACAAAAAGGTATTATTTAAACAATTTTACAGATGAGAAACCGAGTGAATATTGCCATGTGGTCTATCCCCGACTCACGGTTAAAATTTCTAGACTGTAGTTTACCGGGAAGATGAAAAAAGGTAGTTTTATTCTGGGCGTCTGGGGGTTTGGTCACATAACGGCCGTTTTCGACGCGAAAGTTTAGTGTTTTTCCTAAACCTTTGCGCGGTCACTGTGAACGAACGGCTGGTCGCACAAAAATCCAATTGGTCTTAAAAGATTCGTAATTTTTCGGGTCATTCAAAAGTGAACTGGAAATTACACGGTTCAGTTAAATATTTGGAGATATGACATTGTCGAAATTTTAAATTTCGTTTTGAACCCCTTCCCCTTGACCTAGGGTTATGAAAAGTTTCGAGGATCATTGTGGGGCTGGTCCAAACCCAGAAACCAAATTTCGTAATTTTAGCTCAACGCTAACTGGGCAAAGTGGCGCGGACGGCGTACGGCGTACGGTGTACGGCGGACGGACGGATTTTTGGTTTATTATCTTCGATAATGAACCATTGGAATCGCCCAAAGAAAAAATTTTTTTAACCCCCCCTCAAAATTTGTTGGTTTACGTTTCAAGATACGTAGATTCAGAAAATCGAATAAAAAAAAATCCGTCCGTCCGCCGTACGCCGTACGCCGTACGCCGTACGCCGTCCGCGCCACTTTGCCCAGTTAGCGTTGAGTTAAATTTACGAAATTTTTTTTATGGGTTTCGACCAACCCCACAATGGTCCTCGAAACTTTTCATAAGCCTAGGTCAAGGGGAAGGGGTTCAAAACGAATTTTGAAAATTTAAAAATCTCATATCTCGAAAAATTCATATAGAACGGTATGTTTTTTATTTCATATTTAGATAGAGTTTGTTCCGTAGAATTTTTTAAGACCATCCCCAGCTTTGTACGACCAGCCGTTCGTTCACAATGACGGCTCAAAGATTGTGCCTCACAACACGATCGTGACTCAAATTGTTGAAATACAGGTCCATTTTCATACTAACAAGCTCTTTGGAACATCATATGGCTTAAGTGATGTCGAGTTTTTTGTTCTGAAATACGTTTCGTGCTACGGAAATGAAGGTAATTTCGAATGTTTGTTGGTAGGTACTTCTTTTATAGAAAAATTATTACCGACGTAGTATTAAAAACCCCAGAATTATATCGTATTAATTAACCATAATTAATAATAATAATTATTAATAATAAATACGAATTATTAATACCTAACAATAAGTTATAATAATTTTCACTAGGTACTTGATAAAATTGTTAATAATTAGTGATAATTGATAATAATAATTAATCTAACATTTAGGATCTAGACATTTAGACCTAGTGATCTAGACAGAAGGGTGATCTGTACAAAGAAGATAATGAACCGTTGTGTCAAGAATTTGCAGAGTTTTGGTTTATTATCTTCGATAATGAACCATTGGAATCGCCCAAAGAAAAAGAAATTTTAACCCCCCCTCAAAATTTGTTGGTTTACGTTTCAAGATACGTAGATTCAGAAAATCGAATAAAAAAAAATCCGTCCGTCCGCCGTACGCCGTCCGCCGCCCGCCGTCCGCGCCACTTTGCCCAGTTAGCGTTGAGCTAAAATTACGAAATTTGGTTTCTGGGTTTGGACCAGCCCCACAATGGTCCTCGAAACTTTTCATAACCCTAGGTCAAGGGGAAGGGGTTCAAAACGAATTTTGAAATTTTGAAAATTCCAAATCTCGAAAAATTCCCATCAAACGGTATGTTTTTTATTTCATATTTAGATAGAGATTGTTCCGTAGAATTTTTTAAGACCATCCGCAGCTGTGTACGACCAGCCGTTCGTTCACAATGACGGCTCAAAGATTGTGCCTCACAACACGATCGTGTATCAAACTGATGAAATACAGGTCCATTTTCATACTAACAAGCTCTTTGGAACATCATATGGCTTAAGTGATGTCGAGTTTGTTGTTCTGAGGTGCGTTTCGTGCTACGGAAATGAAGGTAATTTCGAATGTTTGTTGGTAGGTACTTCTTTTATAGAAAAATAATTTTTCTAATAATAATTAATAATTATTATTACCGACGTAGTATTAAAAACCCCAGAATTATATCGTATTAATTAATCATAATTAATAATAATTATTATTAGTAATAAATACGAATTATTAATACCTAACAATAAATTATAATAATTTTCACTAGGTACTTGGTAAAATTGTTAATAATTAGTGATAATTGATAATAATAATAATTATTATCAATAATTATAATGATGTCTAGATCCTAAATGTTAGATTAATTATTAATCTAACATTTAGGATCTAGACATTTAGACCTAGTGATCTAGACAGAAGGGTGATCTGTACAAAGAAGATAATGAACCGTTGTGTCAAGAATTTGCAGAGTTTTTTTTATTCGATTTTCTGAATCTACGTGTCTTGAAACGTAAACCAACAAATTTTGAGGGGGGGGGGGGTTAAAAAATGTTTTTCTTTGGGCGATTCCAATGGTTCATTATCGAAGATAATAAACCAAAAATCCGTCCGTCTGCCGTACGCCGTCCGCGGCACTTTGCCCAGTTAGCGTTGAGTTAAAATTACGAAATTTTTTTTATGGGTTTCGACCAACCCCACAATGGTCCTCGAAACTTTTCATAACCCTAGGTCAAGGGGAAGGGGTTCAAAACGAATTTTGGTACGACATGGTATGAGTATGGTATGGTATATTATTGTATGTATGATTTAGTCATTGTTGGTGTGGTAGGTAAGTCCAGGCTGATTGCGGTTATCCATTATTGTGGGTTGTGTTTTTAATAAAACCACCTTGTAGCAGCCAATAATTTTAATAGAGGGGGGTGACGTTTCGGTCTCCAGTGTAGACCCTAATCATACCTATTGAACAGTAAAATATATATAAGAACAATCAACTCAGATCGACTAAACTACATGTAGATGCCGTAACTATTAAGTGACATGATCTAGGCTTACCTTACAAGATAAATTATACTAGGATGATGTATTTACACTAAGAATGTATTTTCACAATGAATAATGACTTTTATATACACGATGAGAGGAGAGAACGATGAGATGAAGAAAGTGGTTTACGGATGTGATGGAATGGGAACCAGCGAGACAGAATTACTGGATGGAGAAGATTTGTTCTACATGGATCTTTTTAAAGTATCCATGTAGTCATAGCCTATGTGTGTGGTGTTGTGGATGAAGATATAATGAGGGTAAGTGGGCAAAGAATGAAGTGCTGGAGAGTATGGTGAGACTAGAGGTTGTCTAAGGTTTGAGGAGGCCCTGGTAGCCAACACTCAGTCCTCTGACGTCTTGTTTATAATTAACAGTGTTATTGTGATTGTTGACAATATGGCACATTTCTTTAAATTTCCTTTTGAACGTGTTTTGGTCCTTGGACAGGATGGACCATTCATCAAAATGCGGGTGGTGGCTGGTCTCAGCAATGTGCTTGGCCATAGCTGTTTTGTATGTGTTCTGTGGTCCATTCTGGTACACGTCTCTTGCGTTTCTAATGTGCTCCTGTATTCTTTTTTTAACTATCTGTTTTGTTTCCCCTATATATATTTTATCACATGGAGGCTGGCAGGGTATGGCGTAGACAACCGAAGACCGAAAGACCGAAACGTCACCCCCCTCTATTAAAATTATTGGCTGCTACAAGGTGGTTTTATTAAAAACACAACCCACAATAATGTATGATTTAGTATAGTACAGTACGGTATGATAGGAAAGAAATGGTATAAGTACGGTGAGAATATGGTATGGTGCCGATTTGCAACGCAGTCTGGTACAGACAGAAGGGTGATCTGCACAAGGAAGATAATAAACCGTTGTGTCAAGAATTTGCAGAGTTTTTCGTGACAGTTTTCTATTTTAATGTGCCACAGCAACGACATAAAATGTCAAAATGTGGTTGATACTTGATATGTTATTCATAGACATCATGTTCTTCAATGGAGACAATTTTCATAAAAACCAGTTATTTCTTCGAAAATTCCCTCTTATAGCCATGCATGACTGTGGATGTTTTACACATTTATAATACAAAATAAATACAATACAAGTAAATACAAAAAAAAAAACCCGAAATGAACAGGAAATTACAGACAAGAAACCGAGTGAATATTGCATTGTGATCCAGTTCTGACCTATTTTTAAAATTCCAAGTCAATAGCTCATCATCAAAATTTAATTTGTATTACTATTACAAACTAGTGAAAATTATGAGGTACCTTGAAAATCGAGTAGTATCAGATTTTGCAAAAATTGGTAAAACACGCCATTGTTTGATCAATCGTAAAACGATTTCTGACTTTTTTTTCAATCTACGCGGAATTTTATCAACTTTAGTTTTGTGTATAAATGTGGAGTTATAAGTCAAAACCCGAAAAAAAATCCGAACATGTTGAGGTTTTTTGGCTACCAATGAATTCCTGTCCGAAATTTTGTGTGCAAAGTCAGAACTCATGTGATTGGGTCCCAAATAGACCCATTAAAACAATAAAATCTTTTACACCACATTTTGATAGATAAGTTCCTCTAACTACTGGACTATACATAGAGCAGATGAACCTTGAAGAACATTTGAAGCAACAACCTCGTTTCTTCATCTTCAAAGTGCTCCAGTTTGAGAACGGAATAAGATATCGCAATTGTTAATTATCGCAATTGATAATAAGATATCGCAATTGTTAATAAGATATCGCAATTGAAGTCATCCGGCCGGGTGAGGCTCTGTCTTGACTTCTTAAGAAGTCACCCGGGTTGAATGGGTTAACCTTCGCGTTCATCCTAAATAAATCTTTAAAATGAGGTGTCGCTTGTCCAACTGTTTCATTTTAAGAGACGGGCATCCGCGCTCCCATTTTGTTTTCTTTGGTTACATGAAATATAAACTAGGTTCAAACATTGGATCGCGTCCGTATTCTTCAGCTTATCTGTTTGTTTATTTCAAACTCCTATAAATTACAAGTTACATTCATTATATTCTCAGAAATTTCCCGTTTTATCCAGTGCAAGTTGAGACCCAATGGGGGGGGGGGGGGGGGTGTTATAGCCCCCCCCCCCACCCGACCATGCCGTATTGTCATCTACTTGTGATACACCCTGTATAATGTGGACGTAGTTTTACGTATTATTCAAGGTTGTCTGCCATTCATGAGCTGACCCCCTCTACATAAGAAAATAGGCTGGTGGAGAAAGGGGGGTGCGGTTGAAGGTGAAGGCGGGAGGGGGAGCGGGCAATTTGATGTGACTGGTGGTAAGGTTGATATGCGGGGGTTGTCCGTGACTGGTAATGATGGCGGGAGGAGGGTGGTGGGTGGCAGGAGGAGGGTGGTGGGTGGCGGGAGGAAGGTGGTGGGTGGCAGGAGGAGGGTGGTGGGTGGCAGGAGGAAGGTGGTGGGTGGCAGACGGAGGGTGGTGGGTCGCGGGTGGACGGTGGACAATTTATTGGCCACCAGGCTGCTAAAGATCTCATCATTCCCATGGTATCTCAATATCCTCTTGATATCACTTTGTATTACCTCCTTCCTCCGCTCTATTCCTCTTCACTCCTCCGTCCTCCCTCCTACACCGTTCTACCCTCCGCCCACCTTCTCCTCTACCCTCTTGGCTTCTTCATTTTCTTCAAATTGGAGTACACATTGATTTTCTTAATTTTCTTCAAAGTGTATTGGAGTACACATTGATTTTCTTCATAGTGTATTGGAGTAAACATTGATTTTCTTCATTTTCTTCAAGCCACCTTTGGGCACTCCCATTTTACCGACAAGATCGTGGCTCGCCCTGCGTCGCGAAGCATTCAAAGCGAGCAACCGCGACTTGAGGCATTCGACACATGCCTCGCGACTGCCGGTTAACTGTACCTGTTAGTTGTGATCTCAAATATAGCAGAACATATAATTATGAGTTGGGAACTTTGGGCCGTATGAGTGAACAATGTATGTCAAACCAACACAGCCTATGAATGTCTCGTCTCAGTCGATTAGTAAATCGTTACCTGAAAACAATTCCTAGCACTCCCTGAAAGTGGTTTTAATAAAATATTCGTTATGGAGATCACAGAAGGAGGTATGCAGACCCAGGAGCGTAGCGTGGCTCTGGAATGGAGGGTACCGCACTCTATCCCCCCCCCCGCCCCACCCACAATATCAAGTCTCCTACTGAATTTACCTACGCACATTATTCACTTTAACCAAGACAGAAAAGTAAAGCAGTTCTTAGCAAGCTATTTGCTCAAGGGAATTTTACAGTGTTATTATATTAGCCTTCAATCATTAGTTAGAAACCAAACATTCCCACGCAAATAGCCAGTATCCAGGACTTGCCAACGGGGAGGCGACTGCTGTAAAGTCCTCCCAGTCCACCCCTACCACCCAACCATAGCGAAGTGGCTACCTACACCTATTCTAAATAAAAAAAGAAAATTAGGAACTTTTAACACCCTTAGAAATACTATTATACAAGAGCATAAGCAGATAGGCACAGGTGACCTAGGCAGGTCTCCTGCCCCTTTGCTCGAAAACCAAAATGAAGTCAGTAAAAAACAATGAAATTGAGAATAAATCAAGGAAAAAATAGAGGATAAAAGGAAAGGAAAATAGTTAATCAGAATAGCAATTCTTTTGCAAGATAGGTACATGTGCTTAAGTAATAATTGATTGCAAGAGATGACTAGACATCATTATTTGTAAATGAGATCAATCCGTCAACTTTTTTCGAGAAACTCATCAATTACGAGATCATTGAAATTCGAGTGCGGAGATGATTTAAGTTTTAAAACCCGAAATTTCTCAATAGATATTAGAGAGAGATCAGTCAACCGTTGTTGCCCTTGTGTGGATCTTAGATACGTTTTTATGCGTTTCAGGGCGGAAAATGAACGTTCGACAGATGCCGTGGTGCTTGGAATAGTCAAAATGAGTTTTGCTAACCTGAAAACTTCGGGTAAAACCCATGGCATGTCAGCAAGACAACTTCGGGTAAAACCCATGGCATGTAGTTCATGAAATTCTTTACCACCAAAATCCTCGTCTTTGTAAAGGATTGTTAATTCGTTTTTTAGCTGAATAGAGTCGAATCTTTTGTAGGTTGAAACAAGGCAATTGAGAGCATCTTGCGGAAAACTATTTTGGTACATTCCAAATTTTTCCGAGTCAAGGAGAGCGACAAACCCGAGAGCTTCAAAATTTGCAAACCTCTGGGAAATTTTCATTATAGCAACGTCTAGAATTTCATTGAAAATCTGTTTGTAGGTGTTTTCTAGTTTGTTATCTCGACGCTTTGGATTGGATGAACTCTCAACTTCGTCTGTGTACTCAGTTAACTTGAGCCAAATTGGAGAAAAGCCTTCGTTTCTCATATCTTTCGCAACCGTTAGAAATGATTTAATTTTTCTCTGACAAAATGCAATATCGAAGCGAGCACTCTGTAGGTGGTTGTACAACACGTCAGAGTGAAGGAATATTTTGGAAAATATTTTTAGTAAAAAAACCGTTTCAAATTTTCTCAATCGGGAAGCAAAGCTGGCTGCTCTGTTGACATCATCAGTTTTCCATCTATGTTCGTCGGAGTATCCAACAATATGATCGAAGAAATTAATAAATAATACGCGGTGTTCTTCGACCATAAATATCAAACGTGAAGCAAAATTCCACATCTCGTCTGAGCTAAGGAGGGAAGCTTTTTCACAATGATGTCTCGTAAGAGATTTTGCCTGGGTGTGGAATGTGAAAAAAATGAAAACAATCCGTTCAAAGTTTGGAAAAAAATTCTGCTCTCTTTAACACAGCAGGTTGTTTGCTGTAAAACCAAGTTGAGAGAGTGAGCATAACAGTGCACAAACAAAGCCTGGGGATATTTGGTTTTCACTTTCGACTGCAATCCAGTCAAATGGCCAGAACGGTCAGAACTGACATCAGTGAACCCTAAAAACGTTTCTTGGGGACAACCAGATTGATCTACGTATCTCACAACTGTTGAAAGCTGCGAGAGTGAACTCACGTCAGAAGCTTCATCCAACAAAATCGAGATAAAGTCCGAATTTGCTAGATCAGATTTAATATAATCCAAAATGACTCTAGCTATAGCACTTATCAGATCATTCTGGATGTCTGGAGAGGTGCCCCTGAAAATGGTTGCAGATTTCAAATGATCGTCCAATGGCCGGTCGTAAACTTTCAGAAAATATAGTAATTCGACATAATTTCCTTTATTGAGAGAAGAGGCTGACTCATCATGCCCTCAGAGAATTTAGCAAGACATTTGCGGTAACCCTTGGACACAAATCGAAGCAGTAAATTAATTATTTCCTTCCCCTCATACCCCCGTTCAATTCCGATTTTCTTCTCAGCCCTTTATAGACTGCGAGTAGGTACTTACTCAGAGAAGAAATCTTGTCTCATGACTTCAACTCCATCATCGACTTTGTGACTCACAACACATGTGTTGTAAGTCAACACAAGATATATCTTCTAAAGTCTTAAACGCCAGCACCTCTTAGTGGCCACTCCATCAACCCTGTTTACTTAAAAGCGTGATTTACGCTCCCCGGGACCCCGAAAACACGTCTTCTATATTCGTACTTTTAAGGCCCTTCGGTGTGCGAGGGAGAAAATTTCCGTTTTTCCACTCGGGATAAAAATGGACCGCCACCATCCCCTCGGCCGTGATAACTCAACTGTCTTTGGGGGTAATGGACTCGGCCAATTTGACTTCGCCACTTACCCGGGGCGATCCTTCACTTTTTTACTGTCGGAATTCAACCCAAACAACCGGCGATATTTATACAGTGGACGGTTATGGACTGAAATCCAATGATTAGTCTGAAAGCCTCCTCAGCGGGTATTAGAAAATAGATCGGAGAACGTTATTTTTAGATATTACGATAGTCTGTGACTTGAAGCCCAGCACTCATGTACGCGAACCTCTGTTTATCTCCGATAATGGAACAAAGTGCTACTTCAAGTAGCTACTTCAAATTCAATATTATTATTCACCAATTTCAGGAGCTCACCTAAAAACAGCTGGATGCACGTCTTTTTGAATGTCTCCATTATTACTAACCTGGTAGATGCTTGGATAGTGAGCGTGAGCCAACACAATAGTGCTCAAACTTTATGAGCATATTGTGAGTACAGATCTCTCATTGATGAGAGATGTGCACTCACAATATTATTAGTGAATTATTGAATATTATTACTAATTCGTGAATTGAGTGGTAAGCAGTATCTTGTCTAAAAAATCATGTGTAAAAAAATGTCTATGATAACAGCATACAACGAATAAAAACTCTGCAAATTCTTAACACAACGGTATATTATCTTCTTTGTAAAAATTACCTACACTTCTGTCTAGATCACTAAATGGTAGATTGATTATTATTATGTAAATTACGCAAATTTTGTATTACATACCTATTTTCATACCTACCTAATACACAATGTATATGAGAATAGGTCGTAAAGTACCTCCCCTAGGAACCCCCTTCCCCATCATAACCCGTGGTGGGGTGGGGGGGGGGTGCCTAGATTTTACGATTATAATCAACGATTATAATCATCTTTTTTTAAATTTGATATCTGAAACCTGTGTGGGACGAAGCGTTTACGACAGTTGACGCGGGAGCGTCCCGCCCGCCAAGAAAACCGAAGCCCTGAAAACGAAGCGACTGAGACACTGATTACGCGACGGAACAAGTTGGGGTTTTCGGCCTTCCGTAGCTCGGCCCCCTGAGTGTCTCGAGAGTTGATTTTTTGTACACCAACTCTCCAGGGGCACGTGAGGACGTAAACCAAATTTCATCTCTCGGGAACATCAGGTGTCGGGGGTATAACTATTTTAAAACCACTATTTTTCACGTTTTTCGTGTTCTTCTTCTTCTTGTTGTTGTTGTTGTTGTTGTTCATTGACGGGGCTACAGCCCAGCAGACAAATCGGATCGAGCTGAAATTTTGCACACACGTTTGTTATGCTCCAAGGGAGTGCCTTTTGACCATTTTTTCTCCCTCCCCCCATTTCCCCCCCAATTAGGGGGGAAATAGTGTTTTTTAGGAATTTCAAATGGTCATAACTCCTTCAAAATTGAAGCTTTTTCAGATTTTCTTTTTTAGTTGTGTTCAGCTTTTCAAACTGTTTAATTTGAGATCAAAAAATGCTTCCTAAAGGGGAAAATAAAGGAGTTATGGTGATTTTTCTATTTTCAACAACAACTGCCGCAAATATTGATGAAAATTGGTGCGGTTGGTCTTAAAATGTCCGCTAGGTTGTCTAGAATATGCTCAATAATTTTGAACACACGTTTGTTATGCTCCAAGGGAGTGCCTTTTGACCATTTTTTCTCCCTCCCCCATTTCCCCCCCAATTAGGGGGGAAATAGTGTTTTTTAGGAATTTCAAATGGTCATAACTCCTTCAAAATTGAAGCTTTTTCAGATTTTCTTTTTTAGTTGTGTTCAGCTTTTCAAACTGTTTAATTTGAGATCAAAAAATGCTTCCTAAAGGGGAAAATAAAGGAGTTATGGTGATTTTTCTATTTTCAACAACAACTGCCGCAAATATTGATGAAAATTGGTGCGGTTGGTCTTAAAATGTCCGCTAGGTTGTCTAGAATATGCTCAATAATTTTGAACTAAATCTCAATCGATTTGACTAATCCACAGCCAAAAATACGTGAATAAATTCCACATCTACTGATTTGGCTAATTTCCGAAAACATCAAAGTTGAACGGTGGTCAGAAAAATTGTCGTAGAGTGGCGCCAGTTTAAGGATCGATAGGAAATTTAATGGGCTTTCGAATGAGGGTAGCACACTTTGCCACTTTTCCCAACGGTTCTCGAGTTATTCGCGATTTTTGGTATAAAAACGTGCGTTTTACGTTTTGCAAACTTTCTGTGGCCGCCGGTAGCCTCGTGGACAAGCGCGTCTGTCCGCGATGCGTAAGATCTTGGGTTCAATACCCGCTGGCGTGAAAGGATTTTTCACATACTTAGCCGTTGCGGCGGTCACCTGGTGGAAAGCAATGACAAACTACCACCAGTATCATTTGCCTAGTACAGCCTCTCAAATAGTGCCGTTCGGAACCGGCGATAAACTGTAGGTCCCGTATAACTTGTGAAGACGTGCATCACAGGATTATATGTGAGAGGTCGCCAACGTCCGAAATTCGGATACGGCACTCCAAGAAGAAGAAACTTTCTCTTTACACTTTCTCTTCGACACCAATAATTAAAATTATTGTAATGATTCTCAACAACAAAAATTTGCACAATCCCCAAGAAAAAATGCAACAAATTTTCAAAAAATTTCTAATTCAAATTCATTCAAATTTCTAATTCTTTCTATTTTTTCAAATTTAATAATAATAATAATTGTTTTAAATTTTAATAATTTTTTAAAATTGTTAATTGTTTTAATTAATCGAAAATTTTAAAACTACTATTTAACCAATTCGCAAAAATTTTAAAACTACTTATTTTTCAAACACATTTCAGATAACAAACAATAATTTCCAAAAAATAATTATTCTTGTCACAAAAAGAAGAAACAAAAAGGCAAAGTAGTAGGCGTACTAATTTTTTACTAAATTTTGACTAGGATAAAACTTCATTTAGGAAAACATTTACTAGTTACCTCGTAGGTACTTTTGTTAAATTGAACCGTATTGTATAAGTACCGCTCGAAAACTAGCCATGCAAAAAGATGTGATATCCCCCAAAAACAACTCCGTTGTAAAAACTGACCCGCCAAAAAACCTCAGCCGCAAAAAGGAATGATATCCATTTTGCCCGCCAGCCACATATATAGGATGCTCGGTGCTTCGCACCTCGCTGTTGAGTGTGCATATAGAAACCTGATCCTCCTACCCCTAACCTCCACCGTCAATGTTTTCCTGTTCCCTGTCTCCTTCCCACAACCCCTTCTCACCCTTAGTCACCCTCGGTTTCACCTAATATGTTTCCTCTGTTACACCAGCAGGGAGCTTTACGCTTCTTTCAATGCTGTTGGCGGGAGCTTTTTGCCAGATGATTATATTTTACCGAGTGAATATAGCAATGTGGTCACTCCCCGACTCATGGTTAAAATTTCCAGTCTCTAGTTCACCGGGAAGATGAAAACCGAGTAATATTGCATTGTCATCCAGTTCTGACCTATTTTCAAAATTTCAAGTCAAAGGCTCATCCACAAATTTTAATTTGTATTATTACAAAAAGGTATTATTTAAACTGTTTCTAAGCGTTGAAACTATTTCTCATTCTGAACAAATAAAGTCGCTTTGGGACTTAGTTTTACTAGAATAATGTTGGATGGTGAATAAAAACGAGGGTTGAGGAAATTGAATGACGTGTATTGATAAGATTGATATCAGCGTATGGATACTACACTTGCCACCAAAATGGTCCAGTGTTGCATGTCACGACACCACTCCCCCCTCCAAAGTTATGAAGTCTGAGAGGTGTGCCAGGAAATGAACCTGTCGTCCACTTCTTGTAGTAGCAGCAGGGACAGTTGTGGTGGTCACAGCTGGTGGTGGTCCAGTGTCGGCAGAGGAATTGGATTGCGCATCGCCGGAGGACTGGGTGGCAAAAGCAGGTTTCAGGCGGTCTCGGGAGACAGTTACTTGTCGTGTACCAACAACAATTGTGAAGGTCTTGGGCGTGCGCTTTACGACTTGGTAAGGTCCAGTATATGGGCGCTGAAGTGATGCCTTGACACCTTCAAACCTCAGATATACATGAGAGCAGGATTCCAAGTGAGGATTGCAGAAAGGTTTCTGCTTGCTGTGCCACGACGTGTCCGCAGGTCGGATGTTTCGGAATATTTCCTTCAACTTCTGAACGTATCCTGAGGATGGAGAAGGTGGATTTGACGATGACTCAAAAAATTCACCAGGTAAGCGCAGGGTTGTACCATAGACGAGAGTAGCTGGAGTGCTCTGGATATCTTCCTTGAATGCACATCTTAGGCCAAGGAGTACTGCTGGTAGCTCAAGTGAACAAGAGCCAGCAGATTCGTTGAGACGGCACATGAGAGCTGCTTTGATAGTGCGGTGTTGGCGTTCAATTAAGCCATTAGCTTGTGGGTGATAGCCAGTCGTGTGACGAATTTCAATGCCAAGTAGACGAGAGACAGATCGGAACAGATGCGACTCAAAGTTGCGTCCTTGATCTGTGACGATCGTCAACGGAGTTCCAAAACGGGCGATCCAGCCTTCAAACAAGGTTCTAGCGACTGTGTCTGCTGTTTGGTCTGCGATGGGGAAGGCTTCAACCCATCGAGTGAAACGATCCACACAAGTTAAAAGATATGAGAATCCACGAGACGAAGGCAGGGGTCCAACAATATCAATGTGTAGGTGGGCAAAACGCTCATCAGGTTTCAAGTAGCTGACCAAAGGTGTTCGTTCGTGACGTTGGATTTTTGAAGTTTGACAGCTGTGACACTCACGTACCCACTTTGTGATATGTTTCCGGATTTCAGGCCAAACAAAACGCTGTGAGATGAGGCGCAAGGTTGCACGAATCCCTGGGTGTGCCATGGAATGAAAATGTTTAAATATGGCCAGACGAAGAGGTTTCGGTACAAAAGGACGTGCTGAGTCGGTAGAAAGATCACAATAAACAGGTGTTCCTTCCAGATGAACTTTTCGTAAATGAAGGCTGTGAGATTCTGTGTGACTCAAAAGGTGTTGCAGTTCTTCGTCTTGAGCTTGAGATTCAGCTAAGTCAGCAGGAGAAATAGTGCGGCAGATGATTGATTCGATCCTTGACAAGGCATCAGCAGGAGCGTTGTCCAGGCCCTTAACAAATGAAATATTTGTAGAGAACTGGCTGATATAAGCGAGTTGCCTTATCTGTCGAGGTGAAGCCTTGTCCTGCGACTTGGTGAATGCATATGTTAGTGGACGGTGGTCGGTCAGTATTTGGAATGGGCGTCCTTCCAACAGATATGAGAAACGACGAATTGTAGCATATACAGCGAGTAATTCTCGATCGTACGTTGAGTAGCGTTGCTCTGTTAGAGTTAACTTCCTGGAGAAGAAGGCTAGAGGACGGGTAACGCCATTTTTTACTTGGTGAACCGCACCACCCACTGCAATGTTTGATGCGTCAGACATGACGACCATTTCTGCATGTGGATCAGGAAATACAAGAGTGATTTCTCTGGAAAGAATCTTTTTGCAAGCATCGAAGGCAGTGTCCATTTCCTTGGTCCATGTTATCTTATGATTGGATGGCAAGTTGCCTTTTGTGTGAAGAGGGGCTTGAATCTCTGCCATGCTTAGCGCAAAGCGATGATAAAAGTTTATCATGCCAAGGAAACGCTTAAGCTCGCCGACGGTTTCAGGCTTTGGATACGTTGAGATAGCCAAGACTTTGTCTGGAGACGGTGAGATACCCTCTGGAGTGATCACGTACCCAAGGAATGACACTGAAGTTTGAGCAAAACAGCTTTTAGCTACATTGATTGTGAGTCCATACTCGCTGAGACGTGCAAAAAATAAAGCAAGATGGCGATTATGCTCCTCAATAGACTTAGAAAACAATAAGAAGTCACCAAGGAATACATAAACGAAGTTGAAGTCTCTAGTAATGTTGTGGAGGAAGCGTTGTAGGGTTTGAGCAGCTCCACATAGGCCAAATGGCATTTTAAGAAACTCAAATAAACCAAATGGAGTTACAACAGCAGTTTTAGGCACGTCATCTGGATGTACAGGTATTTGAAGGAACGCTTTCTCAAGATCTACAGTTGAAAATATCTTGGCACCATGTAGTGCACTTGCACAATCTTGCACATTAGGAACTGGGTATCTGTCAGGAACAGTTTGTGAATTCAGTCTGCGATAGTCCCCACAAGGACGCCAATCGCCGTTTTTCTTCTTCACAAGATGAAGTGGACTAGCCCATGGGCTCTTGGAGGGGCGACATATTCCTTGTTGGATCATAAAACTAAATTCAGCTTTGGCTGCCTGGAGTTTGTCAGGCGGGAGTTGGCGAGGTCTGGCAAAACACGGAGGTCCTTTCGTTGTAATATGATGAAAGACATTGGGTGTTTGGCGGGGCGTTAATGTCATCTTTGCATTGGCAATACCAGAATTTTCAATCAGAGTTCTGATTGCAGGAGGTATGCTGGGATGTGTAGCTGTGATGTTGACAGTAGGTGATTGGACGACCTGAGCCTTGGATGTGAGTTTTGTCAGTGGGTCAATAAGAGCATGGTTGCGCATATCAATCAAAAGGCCATACTGTTGTATAAAATCAGCACCAAGAATTGGTCTGGAGACGTCAGCTATGGTAAAGATGAATGGGAAAATCCTGCGGAGGCCCAGATCCAGGTGGAGAAGTTTCTCACCATATGTTTTAATTTCTGTGTTGTTGGCCGCATAGAGAACAAGTGATGCTACATTGCGCTTGTCAGAGACTCTAGGAGGCAGTAGGGACATACAAGCGCCACTGTCTACTAAAAATGTTAATTTAGACGTATTGTCTGTCACTTGTAAGCGGCTAGCAACTACTCCCTGCCCAATGGCCGCTACTGCACTGGGTTGGGTTGGAAGTTTTCCGATGCCCTCGAGCATGGAGGCTTGCACCGTGTTGCTTTGTCACCAAACTTCATATGAAAGTAGCACAATTTGTCATTGTTAGGCTGACTTGGAGTGGGAGCGGACCGCCGATTACGGCTTTTGGATCGGGATCTATTGTGATAGACTAGGTTGGAAACAGCTTTAGTTAGCTGTTCCACCTGCTTAGTCAGAAGCGAAATTTTGTCGTCAATGTCCGAGGTAGCAGCAAATGGCTTAGGAGAAGCGGCTGCTATAATCGGCACCTGAACAGCGTTGACCTTGTCAGCAATCTCGGCCACCTGTTCCATGGAACATTCTGGGCTGACTGCTTGGAGAATTTGCTGTGTAGCAGCAGGAAGCCGCTTCATCCATATGCCTCTCACAATTTGATTAGGAGTGGAGGGTCCTCCCAAGCGCTGAATTTCCCGTAGGAGCTGGGATGGAGTCCTGTCACCAAGGTCAATAGGGCCCAAAAGTTTGTTCAAACGGTCTTCTTCAGACTCTGAAAAGCGTTTGATAATGGCCTGCTTGAGAATTTCGTATGTGCAGTCAGGGTTTTCGAGGACGTCTGATACCTCGGCAAGGATTTCTGGGTCCAAGCTAGCTGTTAAGTTGAGGTACGAGTGACACGAGTGACTCGTACTTAGTGACAGACGAAGAGATCCTTTTTAATTTAAATTGACTTTCAACGTTTATAAACCAAACTTTCGGGTCTCCACGCCAGAATTTAGGTAACCTTACACTAATGTACTCACAAGACAGGCTGTGTGCACCCTCGTCGTTGTGTGCGACACCTTCGTTGGCATGTTTGCCATTTGTCAATGACCGGCCGCTATGCTGGTTGTCTAAAGTAGCGTCGTCGTCGAGATCAGTGAGGGAGTCGTCCTTCTGTTGTGACATCACGGGTAATAAACACCAAACGGGTAAAACTGGCAAGAGTCCCTGAAAACACTGTTTTCCACTTCGGATGATGGGTTACAAGATCACCGATTTTGGAAGAAAGATAACGGGGTCACCACTTTGGGACTTAGTTTTACTAGAATAATGTTGGATGGTGAATAAAAACGAGGGTTGAGGAAATTGAATGACGTGTATTGATAAGATTGATAAGGACGCGTGATCACCTCGAGGCTTTCAAGACCAAATTCATGGGCCTCGATCTTTTTTCTTATTATAAATATAGGTTGTGTCTGATGGTATTCAAGGTACTGCGTGGTATGGCTCCATCCTATCTCCGAACTCAATTTTGTGCTGCGCTGTCGCCTAGGTCATGTGCTCTGAGGATCCCTACCCACGCTACCAAGTCTTATAGCAACTCTTTTGCGGTTGCGGGGGCGAGACTTTGGAATAAACTTCCAATGGGGGTTCGCTCTACCCATTGGCTTGGGCGTTTCAGGGTTGCGGTACGCAGGTTTTTTAAAACATAAATTACATTCCCTTGACATAAATCTCTTCTCATATCCCTTTCTTTTCCTATCTACTTTAATTTGTATTTACTTCCGTCCTTACTTCTTTTTTTTTCTATATTTTATTGTATTTGTATAACGTCATTAATCTTAAGTCATTTGATGTACACTATGAGGGACTAGTCCTATGTACAATAAAATTTTTTTCAATTTCAATTTCAAGATTGATATCAGCGTATGGATACTACACTTGCCACCAAAATGGTCCAGTGTTGCATGTCACTACAGTCGCATTTACGACAGTTTAATTATTTTTTACCTCCTTGAGACATCTAATTTCTATCTACCTAGATCACCATCTACCTCCCTAGACACTATCATTTTTTTGAAATTTGATATCTGAAACCTGTGTGGGACGAAGCGTTGAAACTATTTCTAATTCTGAACAAATAAAGTCGCATTTACGACAGTTTAATTATTTTTTACCTCCTTGAGACATCTAATTTCTATCTACCTAGATCACCATCTACCTCCCTAGACTCTATCATTTTTTTGAAATTTGATATCTGAAAAAGTAGCATTTTGTATGTGTGCTTACGTTGACACATTGTCCAAGGCCTCAAGAGGAAAAGGTTTACGCCAAAAAACTAGAAAAAAAAAATCAAACTTGAACTGGCGAAAAAAAAGAGGCTGGATTGTATCATAATTTTGAAATAATTCCCGATTACCCCAATTAACCTAATGAATCTGGGAAACAACAAGATCGAATTAGGTACCTTATATAATTAAGTTAAGAATATTAATCGATACGGCTAGTACTAAGTCTTCTATTAATCCTGTAATAGCTCATAAGTATTTCCATAAAAAAATTTCTAATGACCCATTTCAAGTTACGACTGAGTTAAGTAGGTTCTGTGGTGCCATGCGGAGAACTGTTCGGAAAGAGAAATATCAATCTAAAATAATTTTAGATACAAAAATTATTCTTGTATTTCAATTCCACGATGAGTTTGATTTGTTATTAGGGTTAGATGATCTGAAACAACTAAATGCTAAGATTTATTTGCTAGGGAACACACTCAGCACAGATATAACAGGTCTTATGTACACTACCACCAATTACGTACAAACACTAGTTAGACAATTGAAGCAAGGACTATGAAAAGAGTAAAGCTAAGAAAAAGTAACATCAGAGACGGAGAAGGAGTAATCTCTTACATGAAAATAAAGAGAATAGAGATACCCCAGTGTGTATTGAAAGTCAAAAATCATGAATCCAAGCGATCAGAACATAGAGGTCAAGACGGTAGGAAAATTCAATATTGAAGAAATCGAACCTCAGAGTAACTTTAATAACTACAATATTTATCCTTACGAAAAATTCAAACAGGACGTGACGAAACTTAGGCTAGACCATTTAAATTCATATTTTGAAACAACATCAAAATTCCCATTCAACTAACACAACTGCCATTATTTCTCCTTTACATCTTTCTGTCTTGTATCCCTACTCCGGTCTACAATGTTAACCCACCATCATGCCATCTCGAAGACAACAACTTAACACGAACTAAAGTACTCGCGACGAAATCGTGGAAACCCATGTTAAGAAAAACAAGAGTACCTATTTGAAAAAAATTGAAAAAGAACGATAAATTTCTAGTAACTACGTCGCATGGTCATACATCCGGAAATTATAGTATTCAATTACCCAACAGCATGTTTAATCCAACGCTAACACTCCAACCAAAAGTAAATTTTATGTCTTTGATTTCCACAGCGAATTCGATCTTTTGCTTGGACTCGACAATCCTCAATAATAACAATTATTGTTAGAAGCCACATTAAAATTAAACTGTTGATGCATAATCAAAATGATGAAGGACTAAAGCCTGGACCAGGCGCAGACGCACGTGGAACGGAAGGTCAATGGCCATTCTTCTTGGTACAGAGCGCTAAACACATTATTGCAGGTTTCAGTCACATGCACTGACCATGACAGCGTAGATGTGAACCAGACTCCTAAATTCTTTAATTGTTTTACATAATTTAGCATCCGACCGTCCACAACCACTCTTGAAATGCTATCAAAACAGATACTTTTCATACGGCGAGGGTATGCAATTATCATTGCTGTACATTTTCTGGTATTGATAGCCATTCCATGACCAGCGCACCATTCACAAATCTTACTTAACTCTCTATTTACTACTGCAACTGACTCATCTAGGCTATCAAAAGGCGCAGACAAGTATACGTGTAAATCATCAGCATATAACATATGCTTACACTTCTCCAAGGTAGCAGGTAATTTGTTGATAAATAACACAAAGCACAAAGCGGAAAGAATTGAACCCTGAGGAATACCAACTTGAGACCTTAACAACTGAGAAACAGTCCCATCTGGTGCCTTAGTACTTTGAGTAAGCCCCGACAGATACGACCGGAACCATTTCACCATGCCGCCAGAGAGGGAGAGATTGATTGATTGATTGATTGATTAAGCGTTTTATTTAACCACCAGGGGTAGGATAGGGCCAAGTGGCCCTCTCTTACTCCTCCCCTGGCTACAATATTTACAATTCCTCGTAATACAATCGTTATTTCATTATTTATTTAATATATCTATTTTTCTTATTGTAACTTCCTTATTCTACTTCCATCTTCTTATTTATACTTTTTTTTTTCTTATATTATTTACTTATTATATCCAAATTAATTTTTTATATCTATTTATTATTATTTTTTTTCATACAACAACTGAAATATTTTACTATCTTCTGCTTAAATATCAAATCAATTCTTAAAATCAAATTCTTCCAAACAAACATTTACAACAGATACAACTAGAACTTTTCTGTAAACAATAAATATTTTTACTCTTCGTATTAATAAATCACCCTTCGTAAGCTTCTAATAATTGCTTTTTAAACTTATTTTTAAAACTTCTTACAGTCATTTCAATGTCAAACAATTCCCTATTTTCATTGTACAATCGCACACCTTGCACTGCAAATGACTTGTTGTATAATGAGGTTCTGTGCAATGGGACTTGTAACATACTGACAGCATTTCTCGTGTCCCTACTATGGATATGTTGCATAAACTTCAGCTTCTCGTAGAGATATACGGGGGTTCGGAATTTTAGAATTTTAAAAATCATAGTGGCCAACGCCAGTTTTTTTCGATCACTGTATTTCAACATTTGTAACTTCTTGTAGTAAGGTGTTACATGTTGATCCAGCGATAATCTGAACACAAATCGAACCGCGGCATTTTGAGACTTTTGGATCTGTTCGATTTGCTCAGAATTCATGTCGCAGTGCGCCAAGACGGCGTAATCCAAATTGGGTATCAGAAGGGATTGTACGAGCTGTTGGCGAACATGTTGTGGGAAGTCAATCGCCATCCTTCGGAGTTGATATAACCCCTTATACATTTTCCCACACACATGCTGAGTTTGTTTGTCCCAGGAGAGGGTACTCTGCAACAGGACTCCCAAGTTCCTAAAAACTTGCTGGTACTCCAACATCACTCCCCCAATCATGACTCCAGGGACTGTGCTCATATCTACCTTATCCAGGTGCGCTTTATACCCAAAAAGGAGGGACTTGCTTTTCACTGGATTTACCGCCATGCCGTGCACACTACACCATGACTCTAGCTGCTCTATGTCTGCATTTATTTTTTGGACTGCTTGATGTACGTCTTTTGGATCACTTGAGAGGTATATTTGGAGGTCGTCCGCATAGCCGATGTGCTGACAAAACACAAATCTCTTTGTTAAAGAATTTATATAGAGCAAAAAGAGCGTTGCTGACAGCACCGAGCCCTGCGGAGTCCCTGCAGCCACACTCTGCCACTCAGACAATTCCCCTTGAGGACCTTTGACGCACTGCTTTCTTCCGGTCAGATATGACCGGAACCACATCACTGTCCGATCCGAAATGCCTGATGCACCTAAAATGGCGACCAGTATGTCGTGGCGGACCATGTCGTAGGCGCGGGAAAAGTCTATGGCGGCCAGTATGGTCACTTTCCGCTCATCCATACCCTTCCTAATGTCGTCCAAGAGTGCAACCAGTGCTGTCTCAGTGCTATACCCCGCTCTATAAGCAGACTGTCTGCTGTTAATGATAGAGTTATAGGTCAGAAATTCATTCAGCTCATTATGCACGATTCTATCTAATATCTTACCTGTGGCGCATAAAATATTGATAGCTCTGAAGTCTGAACATTCTGTTGGATTCTCGTTTTTCCTGAGTGGGGTGACTATGGATTTCTTCCATATATCTGGGTAAATTCCCAGTGATATGGAGGCTTGAAATATATGAGTAAGCACTGGCACCACCACTTCAGCTAGCGATTGCAGGATGTTAACGGGGATCTCATCAACTCCGACAGATTCCGATTTAATTGCCATTAAATTCTTTCTCACAATTTCTTCGGAAATCGTTTTTATTTCAAATTTGTTACCCGTTATATTTTTTAAATTATTATAATATCTCACTGCTTGTTCAGTATTGATTGTATAAGCATCACGACAGAAAAACTGGTTTAAATCATTGACGTCAACAGGAATTACTCTATTTGTTTTTGTTTTATCCTTATTTATACCATAATTTTTTATTATTTTCCAAAAATCTCGTGGACTTTTGTTGCATTTGAATAAATCTTTGAAATATTGTACTTTCCCGTTACGTAGCTTTTGTTTGACCTGATTTCGTATTTGTTTGTATTTGTTGTGAGTTCCGTTGCATTTAGTTTTTACCCATTGCTTGTATATTTTGTCACGTATATCCATAAGGCTACGAATATAAGGCGTTATCCAGGGTGCTGGGAGATGCTTTGGTTTAATTTCTCTCATTGGGCAATGAGTATTATACAATTCGAGAATTAGGTTGTTGAATATTTTAATATTTTCATTGATACACTGTTCATTAAATATTACATTCCAGTCAATTTTTTTAGCATCTTTTTCGAATTGTTTTTTATTAAACTTGCTTTTATCCCTTACCAGTACTGTGGATCTCTCTGTTTTAGGAGGCTTCAAGTTTATGGCACAATAAATTAAGTCATGCTTTGAGAGTCCTGGGGCAGCTGTTTGACCAAATTTTTTTATTAAATTTTTATTGTTAGTTAGGATTAGATCTATTAATGAACTGGAGTGTGGAGTATGGTGAGTAGCGTTTAGCGGGAGATATTCGAGGTTACTGGTCCCTATCAGTCTAGTGAGTTGCTTTTTGTAAGATGACTCAGAATTCATGTCGGTATTGAAATCGCCCATTATCAGTATGTGTTGGTGCGTAGCTGCTAGTTTAGTTATTATTTCGAATACTTGATCTATTTTTCCGATTTTTGGGGGTCTGTATACAACTCCAACAACGATTTTGTGCATTCCTGTACCTACCTCACCAATGATGAATTCTGGGCTCTTTGAATATTGCGAGAATGATTTTGAAAGGATTTTGAAATTTATATTAGATCGAATTAACAATGCTAATTTTGCTAAAACAATGCTAAAAAAAAAAGGTAATTTAGATAATAAACCAAAAATATATATAAGTCTGGCATAAATACCAAGAACAAATACGCAAGAAATGCGTTATAATTCGAGAGCTTTCGGTCGAATGGAGAACGATTTTTGGTTTATTATCTTCGATAATGAACCATTGGAATCGCCCAAAGAAAAAATTTTTTTAACCCCCCCTCAAAATTTGTTGGTTTACGTTTCAAGATACGTAGATTCAGAAAATCGAATAAAAAAAAATCCGTCCGTCCGTCCGCGCCACTTTGCCCAGTTAGCGTTGAGTTAAAATTACGAAATTTTTTTTATGGGTTTCGACCAACCCCACAATGGTCCTCGAAACTTTTCATAACCCTAGGTCAAGGGGAAGGGGTTCAAAACGAATTTTGAAATTTTGAAAATTTCATATCTCGAAAAATTCATATGGAACGGTATGTATTTTATTTCATATTTAGATAGAGTTTGTTCCGTAGAATTTTTTAAGACCATCCGCAGCTCTGTACAACCAGCCGTTCGTTCACAATGACGGCCCAAAGATTGTGCCTCACAACACGATCGTGAATCAAACTGTTGAAATACAGGTCCATTTTCATACTAAAAGCTCTTTGGAACATCATATGGCTTAAGTTATGTCGAGTTTGTTGTTCTGAGGTGCGTTTCGTGCTACGGAAATGAAGGTAATTTCGAATGTTTGTTGGTAGGTACTTCTTTTATAGAAAAATTATTACCGACGTAGTATTAAAAACCTCAGAATTATATGGTATTAATTAATCATAATTAATAATAACAATTATTACTAATAAATACACATGATTAATACCTAACAATAAATTATAATAATTTTCACTAGGTACTTGATAAAATTATTAATAATTAGTGATAATTCATAATAATAATTAATCTAACATTTAGGATCTAGACATTTAGACCTAGTGATCTAGACAGAAGGGTGATCTGTACAAAGAAGATAATGAACCGTTGTGTCAAGAATTTGAAGAGTTTTGTTTCCCTAGCAGAAGTTTCATTTCCCTAGCAACGGCTTGGTTGTAAGTGAAAATTATCGTCAAATGTAGGTAACGCTTTTCGAGGACACTTTTTCGTGACAGTTTTTTATTTTAATGTGCCAAAGTAAAGACATAAAATGTCAAAAATCGTATATTTCCACTGAAATATGAGTACACTGTTGGACCGGTTTTGGCGAGCCATGGTCAGTAACAAAACAATACCTTTTTGAAATAGTTCTTAGAGTATACACTTTATTGTAGACTTGTAGAAATTATTTCTACTCTGACGAAGCCGTTTGCCGAAATATCAGTATCAAATCGTGAGTTTTTCCTTTTGCATAAAAAGCTAAAAAGTTATAGGATACTTTCCAACACAAATTAGTTGTAGAATCGATCCCTGGCTTAACTCTGACACTCTGTATATTGTATATTTATATATGTGTCACTCCAGACGATAACTCTCGGTAGTATTGAGACAGAAAATTCAAATTTGCCCAAAAAATCCGTCCTGGCTATCGAAAGGCTAAGTTCGTGGATGGGCCACTAAGGGGTGGGGTTATCCATAAATAAGAACTGAATTGAACTTATCACCGATCATTCCTGCATCAAGTACCAGTCGTCCCGTTCTCAAAACATACCGTCACACAAATAACTAAGTACCTATGTTTTATAATATGGGTGTTTCTCCGATTTTTCAAGGAACAAAATTTCTGAATTAAAAACGATAAAACTCACTTTTTTCTTCCAAATTCATGCTCTCCCAGAGTTCCTTAGTTAATATTGTTAACACATAATAGTAACATCGACTACCATAATCTATTTTAGAACATTTTGACCTGCCAGATGAATGAAGGCAAATCCAAATTGATGAATATTTGGTAATAACCATTCATTTTAGCGAGAAGAAAAATATAATTTAACAACGCAAACATGTGAGAAAACTTTTATTATAGCACTTTTTTAAAGAATACGTAAAGGCTAAAACATTAAGTTTTCTTTTGAGTTTCTCCTCTCTCGACATTTCTCTCGCCTGTTTTCGTGGAGCAATTTTTGGACGTTGTTAGTCAGCTTCAATCTACAAAATAATAGTCACATTCAAGAAAAACTGACTTACCTACAAGTTTAAGCTATAAGTAACAACTCAACAACATAATAAACTATGGTAAAAATTGTTTAAAATCTCCTCATTCAATCATCTGGCTTTTATTCATTCTTCTAGCTCTCAAAAGATACTGAAAGCCAGATGAATGAAAATTTTCCACAAGTCATCAAATATAAGACAAAGGTAGATCCAATAATAATTATTATTATATAATTATATAGTAGATCTCATAATTATTATATCAGTATCTTTCAGTATCTATCTATCAGTATCTATCAGTATCTTTTATTAGGCATTTTCAACTTAATGGAGAGTAGTTCTGTGATGCATGTAGAAAACACTAGAGGTTTGTTTGAAAACTACAACAAATAAACAATTGAAGTGATCAGAAAAATTAAAGACAATAAAAATACTCACATGTTCTTGGAGGTACCTTCACCCATGAGCTCTTCGTTGTCAACTGATGATGCAATTAAAGAGCAGAATCTACTCAGTAGACGGTGTCAGGCCTGTAATCAATGGTGCCAAACTTGGAGCGAAATGTTCGCCATAACGCCATCTGTTCACAGAATGGACCCATTTTTTGAGGCTGAAGCTTGTTGGACTACAACCGCGATTCGATGTGACTTTCCCTTAAAACTAGAAATGTTAAATACCTAACACAATTTGCTAGGAAACACAGATGAATGAAAAAATAGCACTTTGTGATGATGGTAAATATTGATGGACAATTTAAAATACTGGACACTGTTTATGTAGTTCAAGTTGCTAACTTGTATTAAAAATTAGAAAAAGTTGAAAATTGCATAACAACTGTGAGGTATTGAATCTGGACAAGAATATACACATTCTCAGAGAAAGACCCATGTATTTGAGTGTCTGGTGAATTAGTGGTGATGTGGGGCTGAAATAGTATTAAAATGAATATCCCATAAATCTTCTAGTCTTCTCCTGATGATATTGATACGCAAATCACGTCAAATACTGTGATTTGTTTGATTTTATTGCGGGTTAGAGACATTGTACCAGAAATAAAGGGATATTTATCTCGTGAAACTGTTTAGCTCGTGATGCGGAAGATTCACTGACAATAATCACTCGTGTGTGACAAGGGGGGGGGGGTTGATAAATATAATTCATAAGCGGGAAGACATTAGCGTTCTCAGAGAGCCGCCAGGAAAGGAGGGTAGCAGTGTAGAGACAATGTTGGGTGAGGTTATCGGAGGGTTATCTCGAGAGGGAGATTATCTTACTGGCCATAAAATCACGAGTTATTGATATTAGCATCTCGTTCCGGGAACGGGGGAAACAGATAATGCTAAGGTTTATGTGGACCATTAAATCAATCAAATAACATTAATTGCTCCTTACCAACGGCTACCAGTCAACGATTTACCTATTTCATCTCACTAAAAAGTGGGATACGACTTCATCAAAGAACGTAATTGTCCAGAAATGTTGGCCTTTGTGATTTTCGTAGTGGAGCAGGTGGAGTTATTGTTTACTACACAGGTCCTTTGAAAAAATAAAAATAAAAATTCACAGTCACGCAGAATTGGCACAAGAGCGAATTGTTGAAGAAATAACTGGTTTTGTATAGATCAATCTAAAGTCGTAGGTATATTGCATTGTAAAAATGAAAATATGTCAGTTTGGGAGAAACTGGGAGAAACAAGTGAAATCGATATATATATATTATATTATAATTATAATCGATATATATTATAATCGCAACATTCGATTATCTCGATAATCGAGTTCACCGGGCGTATAATGCACCAGTACCCTTTATCGGGTATCCAGGAATCTAGGTGTACTGACCCAATTACCTCAGAAACAAATCTTATCCATAATGATGTCACACATTTGTATATACTTGATACTTGATTACTCTCAATAAAAGCAAGACCAGAGTTACAGACGAAAACCGTTACCACCCCTGGCCAGTCACCTTAGGGCTTGGGGAAATCCCACACAACAAAGCAACCCCCTCAAAGGGGTACGTCATTAAGGGAAAGGCTCACCCTATATAAACTATATATGGCTCACCCTATATATGTCTTCGACAGCCAGTGGTAAAGTAAGTAACACGGTAGCTCTGGTCAAGGCACTGTCAAACTTACAAGTAGTTTTTCTTTATCCCCTTCAACTCTCAGCGAATATTGAGGGGGTTGAAGGTCTCCTGAGACTTCCATTCCTTAAACCTTAAACCCTCAGCGAATGATATTACGATATCGATGTCCTGAGGGTTTTCCCTAACCTTCTCCACCTTTCTTCTTTACTCCTTGCGAATGGTATCACGATACCGGTGTCCTCGGAGTAAAAAAAGGTTTTCCTTCCCTTCAACTGTCAGCGGATGGTATTGTGATACCGGTGTCCTGAGATCCTTCAAACCTCGGCGAATGATATTGCGATATCGGTGTCCTGAGGTTTTTCCTTGAACCTTTTCACCTTTTCTCTACTTCTTGCGGATGATACCACGGTATTGGTGTCCTTGGAGTAAGAAAAGGCTTCATTCCCTTCAACCCTAATAACCTAGCTGTTAGCGAGTAATCCTTAACCAAAAAATAGGAGAAAGTAAAAATTGTAGGATCCTCTTCCAACAAGAATTCCGATCCCTACACTAGGTATCTAGGAATGTTGCTATACACAATCATACAAAGCCCAATGGCAAGGATCAGGGAAACATTTCGCCTCTTCGTAGGTATTATTGAAGAGCTTACCTGGAAACATTGACTGAACTCACTTGGTATGTCATTGTTATATGACATAATATTATATTATAATAATGTAATTCATTGTAATAATGTAATTCAATGTAGCCGTTGCGACTCCGGAGTTTGCAAAACACCTAATAAAAATTGCAGAACAGCTGACCTGCCTCTGTTTGCAATACCGAGTAGAGCAGGGGAGAGAAGCAAACAAACCTGTGCGCATGAGTGTCGTTCGCGAGCTGAAATGATTTGCTAACTGCAGCTTTGTCGAAATAGCTATGAATCAACGTTTACGGCCAATAATAGCTAGGTAAGACCAGGAGAGATAAGATCCGCGTTTGCCTGGCGATGGAGGAGAGGAACCCGGTTGAAAACGGCCAAACATGCATAACGCATGGAGGAGCAACCCGCAGGTGAGAAAATAGTTTTCAGGGCAAGACATTGAAAACTTTACGAGTCCCATCTCGAACTAGGTCTCACCCTTTGGCTTTTACAGGTTGTCGAGAAAGAAAAAAAGGTGATGACACTCGGCGGTCTTCAGTCGGAGCCAGCACTAAATCACGTGGGTTCAATCAGCTAAAAGACGGACGCGATGGCCAGCGGATAAGGTCTCGCCACATTGTTTGCGGCTGCCTCCATTGTTTTCGACACTTTGGAAAACGGTTTTTTATTTCTTCTCGGAGGTTTTCAGTGGATCCTCCCGGAGGGACTTTACAACCCATCTCTTGAGTCATCATTTACCGGGTTATTATGTTTGTTATGGGTCTAGGCCAACGGCCACTTTACACCTCCCGGAGCTGCGCTCGCTAAACGCTCTTCTCTCCTTTCGCGGTCTATTCCGGTTCACAACTTTTTGGTTTTACGGCCCTCCACAATGTTCACCTTCATCATCCTACCACTCATCCGCTGGTCATCTACTTCTTCCTTCATTCGTTCTGTGTCCCGTGGGCAGCAGGTTGTCGATACCATCACCAAACTTCCTGTCGAGGGAAACCTTTCATTTGGTTTCAAGTTCAATGCAACAGGTTCCGGTCTATTTGGGAAGTGGCTTTCAAAAGACAGACAATTCAATGAATAGCGATTTTGAGAAACGGTAACAAACTTCCTGTGCTCATCCCATATGTTAGATATGCTATATGTTAGAAAAAATGATTAGACTATAGCAAATTTCTGTTGATTTGTATGGTAATTTTGTTAGACTAGGTAGGCCAAGAAAAACATTACTATCGTTGGCAATTAGGTCGATGTAGTGTCTTTTACTAGAAAAAAAAGAAAGTTTAACGCCTAGTAGGGATAGCTTAACGTTTGTTATTTATTGGGATAAGCCTCTCAAGTGCATGTAAGACACAATTATTGAAGGGAGGATTCGATACTTTCATTTGAAATCCGTTGAGCGAAATTACATATCCTCTTTGTTAGTGACGTACAGAGAACACAGAACATGACGAGCACAGTCAGCCGGTTTACATACCCTTGAAAACACGTTTTTGCTGGGTGGGAACCGCCGCTGGTATTCCCGTACAGCTTCACTGGCGTTTTGGTTTGTGAAACCATAAGCCAGCAGCATGTCCACATATTCTTGAGTCGAAAAAATTGCCGAGAGACAAGTGGATGAGTTGATGAGCAGCTCACGAACTGATCAATGATGTTCGGAACCTAGTTTTATTATGAGCAAGCTGGTTTGATTAATTGCGATGGGGAGAGTGGGATGGAAGATAAAAACACACTATATTGACCTAATTGCCAACGATAGTAGGTAATTTTTTTCTTGGCCTACCTTGTCTAACAAAATTACCATAGAAATCAACAGAAATTGAGACAATTTTTGAAAAGTAAATTGGATAAGATATCAGTGACTGCTTATTCGAGAAGTCTTGTGACACAGCGAGACAAAGATTCTGAACAAGATTGCTGCCAAACTCATTTTACGGTAAAAATGTCGATTTTCGCGAAAAATTTTACTTGTCGATTTATACTGAAAGATCCACGGTTTTTGGCACGGGAACGAGGATTTTACACCATGAGTGCACTGTAAACAATTTTTTGATCTTACCGTTGGAAAGCTGAGCTTTTGGGCCAACTTTTAGGGTTACAGTATGCAAGTAACCGGCAGATTCAGTTAAACTTACAAACGTTCGAAAAAACTGTACAATTTCGAAATTTTTGAAATTTTCCTATTCGGGCTCATTTTTGTTTATTATCTTCGATAATGAACCATTGGAATCGTTCAAAGAAAAATTTTTTTTAATCCCCCCTCAAAATTTGTTGGTTTACGTTTCAAGATAGGTACATAGATTCAGAAAATCGAATGAAAAACTGCAAATTCTTGACACAACGGTTTATTATCTTCTTTGTACAGATCACCCTTCTGTCTAGGTTGCTGAATGATAGGTTAATTATTATTATGAATTATCATTATTTATTAATAATTATTATCATGTAGTGTAAATAATTAATATTTATTGTTGGTTATTAATAATTGTTATGCTTCATTATTAATGATTATTAGTAAATATTATTTATTAACTCGATATTTGAAAACCATGTGCTGTTTGAATCAGCTGAGCCTTTTTGAAAATTGACCCTACAGGCTGCCTCACGATTCACTCTCATGTAGGGATGGGATATCGAGGGCTCGATATCGATATTGGTATCGATATTGACATCGGAAGAGTGGTATCGATACCAGGTAGATATCGGCTTCATAATATCGATATCAACGATATATATCGATATCGGTTATAAAAACTCCTACTTCGTTTTTTTTACTCGTAATTTCACCTACTTATTTTAATTTTATTTCCTTTTCTCCGAACATTTTTGCACTTGCAGTTCCTACCTAAGATACCAACTGGTCAATAATTTACTGTGGACAAAGTAGGTGATTCCATGGTAGAATAAATACGAAGGACTTGGAAATACGAAGTGGTTCAAAGTAGTGACATCTAGTGTTGATACCTACCTACAGCCTATTGGTTCAAAATTCCTTTCTAAAAAAAAAAAAATTCTTCTGATCATTTTTCAGTCAGATCTTTATTTTTATTTATTTATTCATTTATTTTTTGTTCCCGCCTTGATAGGAAAGTTGAATTATACACATGAATATGTAATACGGAATTTTTATTTCAATATGTTTCTAAACGAAAATTGGACAGAATACAAGGATGATGAAAATCATAAAAGAATTACAGGTAAATTTCGGGATTCAAAAGAAGAAGCGCTCATCGAGGCTCTCCAGGAAAAGTAACTTGGAGAGAGTTTCCCCCTTCAGCCTGTTCCGGTCCGAGGTGAGAATATTCCCCGCCCTTGAAAATAGCCTCTCTGATGGTACTGAGGTTGAGGCTGACTTCATGGTCAATTTAAGTTTCAATTTCAACAGGGGCTCAACATAACACAAAAACGCGGATACTTTTTAGCCAACAACAGCACGGAAACGGAATGATGCCCACAAGAAGAACTTCGCGGTTCGCCAGTGAAAGATAACAGTGAATCACAGTTTGTGATATCGACCCGATATCGGTTGTCAGAATATCGATATATCGATATTATCGCCAGTGCTGATATCGATATCAGAATATCGGATATCGGACGATAGATATCGATATTTCGATACTATCGGATATCGATATCCCATCCCTACTCTCATGTTGACGATTTTCGATCTGCTCCAACTTTGAACCCTCATTGTGAACGAACGGCTGGTCGTACAAAGCTGTGGATGGTCTTAAAAAATTTAAAAAACTAAAATCTATCTAAATATGAAATAAAAAACACACCGTTTGATGGGAATTTGTCGAGATTTGGAATTTTCAAAATTTCAAAATTCGTTTTGAACCCCTTCCCCTTGACCTAGGGTTATGAAAGGTTTCCGTTGTGTCAGGAAAAAACGCTGTTTGCTGAACCATATAATATGAGATATAATATTATATTATAAGAGATGAGCGGCTCGATAAAAGTATTGAGATGGGAGAATTATTGCAAGTTCTTGCGAAGGCCAAAGACGAAAAAGCTCCTGGGTGCGATCGCATACCATATGAGCACTATAAACATTTACCAGAAGTGGGCTTGCGCGCAATTGTCGAGGTATTCAATCGAATAATGGAGACTGGAGATGTACCACCTTCGTTTGGCAAATCTATCATATATCCGATTTTCAAAAAAGGGGATGTGGAGGACGTCAGTAATTATACTGCCGTTTGAATGAAGAACGCCTCACCTCGAAAAGTGCGATTTTCAGAAATCAGCTTCAAAGTTCTCAGTATGAACTTCGCTATAACTTCACTCCAGAACATTTTTACGACCCAGGTTTTTGGGGGTAAGTCGATAGAAACTCAAATGAACATAATTTAAGACGAAATTGAGAAAAAATCGATAATTTTATCGATTATTGCCACCTGAGGAGTTTTGAGCCACTATTTCGCTATGTTTTTGAAGGTAAAACACCTCACCTCTGTGTGAGGCGTTTCAGTTTCAAAAAGATTAGTACATTTCGAAGCTGCGTTTGGAGGAAGAACACCTCACCCAAGTGCTAAAAATTCGTTTTCTAAATATTTTTGGAGGTAAAACAAAATTTACAGGATTAATCCTGTAAATTAAATAATAATTATTAACTAATTAAGTAGGTACTAGGTACCTAATCATTAATCAGTATTTTTTAAAACTATTAAGATACTATGTATGGTTTTTCATGGTTCTACCTGAGGATGGTTCTTCCATTGTTGAACCCCTCTCCTCAAATGACGACAGACTGTAACAGTAAGTTATGTACGCCAGCCTAGCCCGGCGTTGAGCAACCAATCCCAGGAACTGTTCTCTCCTCCATCTCGAGCAAGTACCTAATTGATGGACGGATCCCATTTCTTCCAATTTCGATACCATGAATTCACACCTTCCCAAAACCATGATGATTGGCACTATGTATTTATAAAATTTATAAATATTTGTTTTTATTAGTTACTCAACGAGTGCGATATGGAATTGGTCGTGTCTTCTGATTCAAGCTATCATTTAACGAATTTTCGAGGAGAAAATGAGCTATAAAATAAAGATGTACAGTGGGTCGGCAACCCCCCCCCCCCCCTAGTATTTAATATATTACACACACCTACCTAGTTAATATGGAACGTATTTGGGGGGGGGGGGGGGTGACGACCCTCCCACCGTACATCTTTATTTTATAGCTCATTTTCTCTTCGAAAATTCGCTAAATGATTTGAAAATGGAATGTCTTCCCCGACTGAACAAGGAGCCAACGCGAGAGCCACCAAAGATTTCCCACGTGAATTCGTTGAATTAAAACAGCGCCGAAACTTAAACTGAAAATGACTGACCACCAGCCGATCAGATAGAAAGAAGGCCTCAGCCCCGGTCAGATGTGTAAACAATTGGAACAAAAACGCCTTGCGAAAGCCAATAAAAGCCTCACCTTGAATTTGAAGCCAACAGTTTGAACAAAAAACACCTCAGCTCGAATTTTCAACGAGCTGAGGCGTTTTTCCTCCAAAACAGGCAACGAACAACACAAAGGTGAGGCGTTTTAAGTGGTAGGCTGAGGTGTTTTACCTTAAAAAACACGTAGGTGAGGTGTTTTTCCTCCAAATCGAACACTTTTTTGGTTTCACCCCCTACGAATTCAACCCCTTCCGGGTCGAATTTCGAAATTTCGATTTCACCGTTGGAAAGATAAGGTAAAAAAATATAGGGATTACGTAAAAAAAAAAAAAAAAAAAATGAAAATTTTGAGGTGAGGCGTTCTTCATTCTAACGGCAGTATAGAGGTCTATCGTTTGCGGATACAGTCAGTAAACTATTCACTGGTATTCTAAATAATCGAATGAGTAAATGGGTGGAAGAAGGTGGGATAATCAATGAGAACCAGGCGGGATTCCGGAGGAAATATAGTACTATAGACAACATATTATCATGTGTTTGGTTAAAATTAAAACATCGGTGAAAAGAGGAAAATTGTATTGTTTTTACGTTGACCTTAAGGCTGCATTCGACTCATTAAACAGGGATTCTCTTTATTGCAAGCTCTATAATCTGGGAGTGTCTACAAAAGTGATTAGGGTTGTGCGGGGACTTTATGCTGGAACCTCCTCATCTATCTGGCATAGGGATGGTCTGTCTGATCCAATTGAGATATCAATGGGACTGAAGCAGGGATGCTTGTTGTCGCCTTTGTTGTACTCCCTGTATGTTAATGATCTGGGTGATTGTGTGGGGGGAGGTGTTAGGATTGAAGGTAGGGTGATAAACTGTCTGCTTTATGCAGATGATATGATCCTAATGAGTGAGGATCCAGTTACGCTCCAACTAATGATAAATAGGCTTCACCAGTACTGTGATAGATGGAACCTGACTGTAAATCTGGCGAAATCCAAAATTATGATCTTTAAAAACGGCGGGAAATTGGCTAGGAAGGAACAGTGGAAACTTGGTTCAGAAGACATCGAAATAGTCAACTATTACAAGTACTTAGGAATAGGTATGACACCGAGATTAATGTTGAATAAGCATTTCACAGAGAAATTAGCAGCGGCAAAGCTCAGCACCAATATTTTGTGGGCAAGAATGATGAAACACAGTGATTTCCCGGTAAGCAAGAAATGGGTGATTTTTGAATCAATGGCTAGGTTATTACGTATGGAGCTCAAGTTTGGGGTTACCAGGAACATGATTTGGTAGAAAAGGCACAACAATTTTTCATCAAAAAAGTATTAATGCTCCCCACCAGCACACCTAGCTATTCCCTGTACCTGGAAACTGACAGATCTCCCTTGGTCCTGTACACATTCAAGTTGCATCTTGAGTATTATAGCGAGAGAAAAACACTTGTTGAAACTCAATCGGGAAATTGTATATTAATAATTTGTGAAATTGAATCATGTGTGGTCGAGAAGAGCAACAGGTGAAAATTTTTAATTTGTAAGAAATAATAAAATTATAACAAAACGGAGTGTCCACCACAAACTACCCCCTCTTCAGTACAAATGTGCGTCAGCAAAGCGAACTGGTAGCCGGACTTGTCTTCCACATCTGGTCGTCTTGCGCCGGGCTATCCAAGGTTCGGAAGTTGTTCGTGGACGCATGGGAGGTGGTTGATTTTCCTGGCGATTTTGGGAATCGTCTCTATTTGCAGTGGTAGCTGAAGGCTGAAACTCTTCTCGTGCTTGAATTTGGAATGGCTGGCTTCGCTCTTCTGCTTCCTGACATATGAATGCTGGCTTTAACCTGTGTAGGGGTACTGGTGTGTCTTTTCCTTTAATCTTTATAGTGAATGTAATTGCTCCTCGTAACACCACGGGATAAGGACCTTGATAGGGAGGCTTCAAAGTCGAATTTCTCCTTTCATCCCGAATGAAAACATGTGAGCATTTCCCTAATTCTGGGTGGTTTGGCGAGTAGATCAGAAACGTGCGTCAAAACGCTGCTGTCCAAAGAGCTTACGACGAGGTCATATTGAGCATCGTCGTCCAGGATCCCCTTCACACGAAACCCTGATTCCAAACGATGGAACCAGATTGGAACGGCAGTGCTCCAAAACGGTGGAGGTTGAAAATGAGTAATCGTCAATCTGCCATTGTTTCTCCGATTCTCTTCGGAAGGTCCTTGTACAGCATCACCGGCACTTGGAGGATTATTGTTCGTGTTCATTGTCGCGGTCACCAATTTATAGCGAGAGAAAAACACTTGTTGAAACTCAATCGGGAAATTGTATATTAATAATTTGTGAAATTGAATCATGTGTGGTCGAGAAGAGCAACAGGTGAAAATTTTTAATTTGTAAGAAATAATACAATTATAACAAAACGGAGTGTCCACCACAAGTATGTTATAAAAACAATTAACATGCCGCCTGAAAGACACCCAAATTTTTTCACTACCCTGATGATGAGGCGCAAAATTTTTTGGTACAAAGAGTGGGTCGGGATCTGTGAAAAATACGGAATAGACATGAAACATTTCTCAAATGAGAACGTGAAACGTCTGGGCGAAGAAATATTGGTCAAATGGGAACAAGGTTTGAGGGATAAATGTCTTAGTTTTTTTTTTTTTTTTAAATATATTTTTTATTGCGCCAAGTATATACAAGTAAACTTATAAGCAATATTCGTATGTTGAATTTTAAATTAAATGTTCAAAACTAAAGTACATCACTTAGTCTTATATTGTTCTGACGTTTTCACATTAGTTGAGCAAGCTCATGCGGTTTGGTACGTTTCAATCTTCGGAGTAGATCATCTGTGTCTAGGAGTCGGACAACATCGTCGTTGACGTGATCTTGTAGCCTCATTAAGTGGTTGATGGCTTGGTTGCGTATGACCTCATTGACCGATTCCACTTGAAGCTCGTAGTGTAATCGGTCGTTACGAAAGTATCTGTATGCATCTGTGCATGAACGCAGAACATTATTCTGGAATCGCTGAATAATGTTGCGATTGCTAGGTGCGGTGCATCCCCACAATTGTGCACCATAAGTCCATACGGGTCTCAGGACTTGTTTGTACAGAATGAGCTTGTTATGAATAGACATTTTTGACCGCCTACCCATAAGCCAGTACATTTTTCTGAATTTTACTGTGAGCTCGGTTTTTTTTCTTTTTTACATGCTCTTTCCATCTCAGTTTGGCATCAAGTGTCATTCCAAGATATTTTGCTTCGTTAGCATGTGGGATTGCCTGGCCATTGAGGTAAGCAGGCACATAGTTGCATTTCTTATTAGTGAAGTCAACGTGCACTGATTTTGCCTCATTTAGTCTGATTCTCCATTTAGTTGTCCAGGAGTGAATGCGAGAGATGGATCGGTTTAGTTTGTTTACTGATTCGTTATTGGTTTCCCCGATTGCTAGGACTGCAGTATCATCCGCAAAAGTGGCAGTTGTGTTTTCTTCAATTTCTGGCAAGTCGCTGGTATATAGCAGGTAAAGTAGGGGTCCCAATACGCTGCCTTGTGGCACACCTGCCTGGATCTTTTTGGGTTCTGAAAAGGCGTCATCGTGTTTAACTCGAAAGTATCGATCAGCAAGATATGACTCAAGAAGTGCTGCATAGCTTGTAGGTAGCATTTTACGAAGCTTATAAACTAGCCCTTCATGCCACACTTTGTCGAACGCCTGGGTGACATCCAGAAAAACGGCTGAGCAGACTTTTCTTTCTTCCAGCGCTCTCTCGATTATGCTTGTGATTCTGTGAACTTGATCAATAGTTGAGTGATGTTTTCTGAAACCATACTGATGTTTCGGAATCAGTTTGCGTTCTTCTATGATCTTCAAGAGTCTCTTATTTATTAGTTTTTCGAACAATTTGGAGAAGACTGGCAGCAGTGAGATGGGCCGATAGGATGTAAGTTTTTCAGCTGGTTTCCCAGGTTTTTGTATCATGATAACTTCGCCTATTTTCCACAGCTGTGGTACATAGCGTAGTTTGATGCATGCATTCATGATCTTTGTAATCTTGACAATGGTTTTGCGCGGAAGGTGTTTTAAGATTTGTCCTGTTATGCAGTCGTAGCCTGGCGCTTTTTTTGGGTTGATCTCATTTTGGATTGTTTTCTGAACTTCTTTAACAGTGATCCAAGGGATCTCTACATCAGGTTCACTTGGCTGGGATTCTTCTAATGGTAGTTCATCGGGAGCACCCAGGTTTGCTGTGAAAATGCTTGCTAAGTATTCAGCGAACACATCAGCTTTTTCCTGGTTGCTTTTTACCCATAAACCAGTTATCTCGTTCTTAATTGGGGGAGCTTGAACCACTGGCCTTTTCAGGTGTTTCGTTGCTTTCCAAAGTGAGTAGTCCGTGTCCCTATGGCTTGTTAGCGACCTAATGAATTCCTCGTTGGTAGTGTCATTCATTTCTCGTATCAGCCATCGGAGTTCATTGGCAGTTTTGTACCACGCCGTTCTATGAGCTGGTTCTCTTGTTATCTGCCATTTTCGTCTAGCTTTGCGTTTCTTCTTAAAGCGGCAATTATTTCTTGTGGATAATTTGTAAGTTGTGCTATATCCGGCATTTACTAGCCATATTAACATTGAAGTCGCAAGCGAAGAAGGTAGCGGTTGCTGTGGCAATTTTGAGTTATTCTGTTGTCTTTTGTTCGAGGCCCGATGCGAATTGTAATTTTCGTCAGAATACAAATTCCGTAATAAGTGATTTCTTTTATGAATATTACCCAAATGGTAACATGGTGTCAGAATATTAGTTTTCACTTGAGTACAGTTGGTTAACGAGTTTAGTGATTTCCGGACTTAGTTGTGATCGAATCCAACGTCTTCCGATGGCGGAATTTTCGGCTGTAAAACCTGAACCGTTTGTGTTCAATGAGAACGCCGCTGTGTTATGGCCTGAATGGAAACAAGAGTTCAAATTGTTTATGAGGGCAAGTCATTTCAAGGAGCGCAAAGCTGGATTCCAGGTATCTGTTTTTCTGAATATTATTGGGAAGGAAGGTCGTCGCCTTTTTAACTCATTTGGATTGGACGAAGACACTACTGATCTCGAGTCTATATATGCAAAGTTTGACGAACACTGTGCCCCATTTAATAATGTAGTTATGGAGCGGTTCAAATTTCTATCACTCAAGCAGAGGGTTGCACAACCATTTGATGAATTTTTAACTGAATTAAGGCTTGCAGTTAGGAAGTGTGAGTATGGCGATCAGGAGGAGTCCATAATCAGGGATCAGATTATTATGCGGATTTCTGATTCAAACCTACGAACTAGGCTACTCAGAGAACCTAATATTAAACTTGATAAAGTAATCTCAACGTGTAGGGCGTTTGAAGTCAGTAAATTAAATGCATGTCTAATTGATAAGGAAGCTAAGGCTGAATCTATTGATGCAGTGGGTCCTAGGAAGACGGACAGACTTACCCCTGCCCAGCACACCTTTCAATGCAATAAGTGCGGGTACAGACATGCTATACGGGCTTGTCCTGCGTTTAATAAAAATTGTGCAAAATGCCGTGAGCTTCATCATTTTGCCAAATGTTGCCCAAAAAAATTCACTAACAATGTAGATATTGAAGTAGCGGAAGAGGAGGAAGAAGACCCAAATAATACTTTATCTGCTGAAGAGCCAGCCAGTGTCAGTACTCTATACACAGCTGATTTGTACTCTGAGACCCATGACGTTCATATCATAAGAGTTGAGAAAGGCGTACCAGATATTGACTCACTGGAAGTCAATGATGAAAATGCTTGGTTAGAGCCCCTTATAGTGAATTCCTGCCGGCTTGTTTGTAAGCTTGACTGCGGTGCAGCTGTGAATGTTCTACCCTTGACTGAGTACAGACGTGTTGGCGGTAAGATATCAGACCTACAACGATCCTCTGTGATTCTCATGTCTTATGGGAACAACTCTTTTAGAACTCCGGCCTTGGGCACTGCACAGCTATCATGCCAACTACGCAATGGAACTTGTGTGCTGATAAAATTTGTTGTTGCGGATGTTCATGCGGTGCCACTATTGGGATTTTCCACTTTGAAGCAGTTGGGACTCATAAAACGGATCATTCCAATATATGATGTTGCTATGGACTTTGCTGGTCAAATCCGATCTGAGTTTGGAGACCTTTTTGTCGGCTTAGGGAAGATACCTGGCTCAGTGCATCTTCAAGTCAGGGCGAATGCAACTCCAGTCATTCATCCTCCCCGTCGGGTGCCTCTGGCGCTTCTTGACAGACTGAAGAATACGTTGGCTCAGATGGAGAATGACGGAATCATCTCTAAGGTATCTGGCCCATGCTCTTGGGTCAATCCGTTAGTTATTGTGGAAAAGAAAAATGGTGAGCTTCGTCTTTGTCTAGACCCTAAGGATTTAAACTCAGCACTGATCTTGGAACCTGCTTTGATCCCGTCACCAGACGAAATTCTGGCGCAGCTCAGCAATCAAACAATTTTTACAGTGATTGATATGAGATGCGGCTTCTGGCACGTTGAACTTGATGAGGAGAGCTCACGTTTGTGCACATTTAGCTCTCCATTTGGAAACTATTGTTTTCACAGACTTCCCTTTGGGCTCTCAGTGTCCCCAGAGATTTTCACCAGGAAGGTTCAAGAAATGTTTTGTGACCTGGACGGAGTCCTGATTTACTTTGATGATGCTATTATCTCGGGTTCCACTCCTGAGGAGCATAATGTACGTCTTAGAAATTTCATGGAGAGGGCGCGACAACGGAATGTGAAATTCAACAGCGAAAAATCCCAATTTTGCTTAAGAGAGGTGGAGTTTGTGGGGATGAGGATTTCAGCTGCAGGAGTGACATCTTCTTCAAGGCATGTGGAGGCAATGAGCAGGACTGAGCCACCCAAAAATAAGAAGGAACTTGAACGGTTCCTTGGTGTTGTGAAATATCTCAGCAGATTTATACCTCATGCTTCAGAGTTGACGGTGGCTTTGCGGGGCTTGGCTGTGTCAAAGGCAGGGTGGTCCTGGGAGCCCAGGCATGCAGAGGAATTCACGCGTCTAAGGGGGATCCTATCTTCACCTCCAGTTCTCAAGTTCTTTAACCCAACCAAGCCTGTTGTAATTCAGGCTGATGCTTCCCAATACGGACTGGGTGCCTGTCTGATGCAAGAGGGACACCCTATCTTGTTTGCTTCTAGAGTAATGTCATCTGCAGAACTGAATTATTCCCAGATTGAAAAGGAGACTCTTGCGATTCATTTTGCTTGCGCCAGGTTCCACTACCTCATATATGGACGCAGCGTCCAAGTTCAGTCAGATCATAAACCCTTGCAGTCCGTTTTCAAGCAGGAATTGTCCAGGATTCCATCTCGGCTTCGACGCATGCGGCTCCAACTGCACCTATATAACCTAGATGTTATCTATGTTCCAGGGAGGGATCTTTATTTGGCGGATTTTCTCTCAAGGCATATGACTCCTGTTCCCACAACTCTAGTTTCAGAGGAAACAGAGAAATTTGTTCATTCAGTGACCACTAAGCTATGCATATCACCTCACTGGCTTGAAAAGATTAAAGGAGCTACAGCTGCAGATATCACGTTGAAGGCAGTAATAGAATGTGTTACTGCTGGGTGGCCTAAAGTAACATCTGTAGAAACTCGACCATACGCAGCAATTGGCCACCTGATTTCAAATGACAATGGGATTCTGTTAGTCCATGACAAGATAATTGTACCTGAAGTACTGAGAGTCCCAATCATGAAGGAAATTCATTATGTTGGCCATTTGGGTGCAGACAAGTGCAAAGCCAAAGCTCGTCAAAGTTTCTACTGGCCAGGAATGTCTCATGACCTGGAGAATTTTGTGAAGTCCTGTGACTGCTGCTTGAAGTATGCTCGATCAAATCAGCGAATGCCCCTGCTCAGTTTTCCCATCAGTGACCGCCCATGGCAGCGAGTGGGCTCTGACATTTTGTCATTTGGAGGGAAAAATTATCTAGTCATTTATGACAGCTATTCGAAGTGGCTTGAGTTGGACCTGTTAACGGAAAAGACCGCATCAAAACTAGTGAAAATTTTTAGTGATAAATTTTCTCGCTATGGAATCATTGAAGAATGTGTGTGTGACAATGTCCCCTACAATAGCCGAGAGTTTCTGGGGTTTGCAGAAACCTTTGGTTTCAGGGTGACAAATTCAAGTCCAAGATACCCTAGATCCAATGGTTTGGCGGAGAAGGCCGTTAGCATCGCCAAGAACCTACTGAGAAAAAACGATGATTTGAACCTGGGTCTTTTGCAGTACAGGAACTCCCCTATCATGTCCCTTGGTTTCTCTCCCGCCCAGCTTTTCTTTGGCAGGCGCTTAAGGGATAGACTTCCTATTGCTGCTTCATTGCTTCACTTTGATGTTCCACCAAGGAAGCTTGTGCAGGATAAATTACGTAAGACAGCAGAGGAAGCTGCTAGGTTCTACAATCGAGGAACTGCTAACCTAAAACCGCTGCAAGGGGGAGATGATGTCGTCGTGAAGCAAGGAACAGGCCTATGGGAACCAGCATCAATTGTGACACCAGCTGATCAGCCTAGATCCTACATCCTAGAAACTCGACAGGGAGAAGTGCTGCGGAGAAATAGACAGCAAATTCGACTAAGGAGCGGACAGGACAAAACACAACGATCTTCCCCCAAAACTAACCCCTTGGTTGAGGAGGATCACCAGACCGATGAACCTAGGACGTCAGGACGTGTAAGGAGACCACCTGCTTGGATGAACAGTTATGTTAAGTGATTGAGTTAGGTAAATTATGATTTAAAAAAAAAAAAAAAAAAAAAAAAGTGATAAGATGTAAGTTGTGCTATATCCGGCATTTACTAGCCATATTAACATTGAAGTCGCAAGCGAAGAAGGTAGCGGTTGCTGTGGCAATTTTGAGTTATTCTGTTGTCTTTTGTTCGAGGCCCGATGCGAATTGTAATTTTCGTCAGAATACAAATTCCGTAATAAGTGATTTCTTTTATGAATATTACCCAAATGGTAACATTCATAATAAATACCCTTCATCTGTCTATTGATGATTGGCGTATTTTGGCTGGCTATGGTTTGAATGTTACAGACGAGTTTTGTTAGCTCGTTGTTTATATCCTCCTGGGTGTCAAATACATCATTGAGGTCCACCTTCTGATTTAATTCTGTTTTAAATTTGTCCCAATCAGTTTTTTTATTGGTTAAGACAAGGTTGTGTGGTTTTTTGATGACCAGGTCGCTCAAGGAGAGGATGATTGGCGAATGGTCAGAGCTTAAATCATGGCAATCCTTAACTACCAGATAATTTGCTGGTATATTTTTTGTAATAAAGAAATCTATGAGGTCTGGTATTTTCATGGTGTCTGTTGGCCAGTAAGTTGGCTTGCCGGATGAGTGTGACTCGCAGTTATGATTCAATATGTATTGGTAAAGTTCTCGGCCTCGTTCAGTGGTGATGCGAGAACCCCAATGCGTATTCTTGGCATTGAAGTCACCTCCAATGATAGACCGGTTACCCAGCTGTCCAAAAACCTCTGCAAAGGCTTCCTTTTTTATGATGTGTCTAGGTGGTATGTAGATGCTTGCCACTGTAGTTGAGTAGGAGGCCATTTTCACCTCGATAGCACATATCTGGAACGTTTCTGTTTCCACTTTGGCACATTCGTAGTGACAGAGCGTTTCTTTTATTAGTACTGCACTTCCCCCCCGAGCACAATTACTTGGATGGAGAGCATGGTAGCATTTGTATCCTCTTAATTTGCAATAGGATTCTTTGGTGAAGTGCGTTTCCGACACTAGACAGATGTCTATGTTGTTAATTTCCAAGACGACCATGAGCTCATTTTTCCTAAGCATAAGCCCATTGGCGTTCCAGGTCATAATGTTCAGGAATTTCATGATTTTCTTTTGGACTGGCCTTGGGGATTCTTGCTTTCAAGGACTCCAAGTCTTCTGTTAATTTCTACAAATCTCTGGTCAATTTGGTTTAGCCGGTCAAGAATAATGCTCAGTGGATCAGCCTGGCATTTTTCCGGAGGTGGATACTGCTGAGCCACTTGAGCGCCTTGCAACACTTGAGCATATGAACGAAGATTTTCTTGGCCTGCGCCTGGTACCCAAGTTCCCTGATTTTTTTGATTAAGGACTAATGAGGGGGTCTTAGGTGTAAATCTCTGTTTTTTATCTAATGTATCTGGGTGAGTTCTTTTATAGTGTACCTTTTGTGCTTCTTTTGCCACTGGACACCCTCTATAACTGGCTGGGTGCTCATCTGAGTTGCAGTTAGCACATCGAGGATGCACATCTTTAGGTTTATTGCAGTCTTCTGTCTTGTGTTTTTTACTGCATTTTACACATTTTGCCTCGAGTCTACAGTAGTTTTGAGTATGTCCAAATCCTTGACATTTTTTGCATTGAACAACAAATTTGGATGCCCTAATGCTTTCTATAGAGATTTTTACCCCTTGAAGAGATTTGATGTTATGAATATCATTGACATCGGTTCCATTTTTGAAGGCTACGATGCACATGTCCAATGGTTCTTTCGTCAACCGATGTAGTTTCCGTGTAACCTGCACTTTTCCAAGTGTTGGGTATTCAGACTCAAATCTGCTTTGAAGTTCGGACTCAGATATTGATTTGTGGATGCCCTTGACCATCACTGAGTAGGGCCTTGTTTGCTTATCCTGATAAGTGTAGAATTCACACCCCTCATTCCTTAAGAATTCGCTCAAATGCCTAAACCCTTCAGAATTGGCTGTGTTAACCTTAATTTGGTCATCCCTCATGACGGTGACCTTAGACAGTGGAGCCTGTTCCAGGACTGCTGCCTCAATCACTTTATACGTTTCTTTGACATTTTTTAGATAAATTGGTGGGGGTTTAGGGTCTACTGGAGTTTTTACCTTAATTTGAACCTTTTTTTCAGTTTTCTTAAATGTCTTAGTGACCGGGAAAACTCGAGATTTAGAAGTGCCTATAAATCCCTTCAAATCAAGCTCGGAGCTCATTACATCAGTGACGAAAATAAACCTCACCTCATAAGCACAATGTTTAAGGTAAGATGTGAACTCTTGAATCTTAATGCAGTTCCATGGAGGGAGGGGAATAGGCAAATCTGTTCACTATGTAATAGGGGCGACAGAGAAGACACTTTTCATTTTATTGCTATTTGTCCTGTTCTTGCCGAGATCAGGCTGAGGTGGCTTGAGACGAGGGAGATGAACAGGGTAGAATTCACTTCGTTTCTCAATGGACGAAATTGGAGGGCATTATATCTCTACGTTAATGAGGCCAATAGGTATAGGAAGATGCTTGTGGAAGAGTTTAATTACTGACCAGAATTTAAATAATAAACACTTGCATATAAGAAGTTAATTTTGAATTATAACTGTTGTAAGTCCTTGTAGTAAGTAGTAAGTACCGTGTTGTGTAAAGTAGTACGTAATTGTTGTGCATCATTGATTTTGAGAAGGATTTTGTAATTTGTTTTGTATTTATATAATTAATAGTAATTTTGTAATCGAAGTTTAGAAACTGTACACCGGCAAAACGGGCACGTCCCATTGCCTAATTGTGTATGAGGGATATTTATTTTATATTATTTCTGTACAATGGAAGGAAATATACCTACACTTTATTCATTCATGCATTCATTCATGAAAGGTTTCGAGGATCAGTGTGGGGTTGGTCCGAACCCCTATAAAAATTTCCTAATTTTAGCTCAACGCTAAGTGGGCAAAGTCCCGCGGTCGGTGCGGCGCGTATGGTGTAAGGCAGAAGGGCGGATTTATTTTTATTCAATTTTCTGAATCTACGTATCTTGAAACGTAAACCAACAAATGTGTGTGTGTGGAGGGGGGGGGGGGGGGTGAAATTTTTCTTTTCTTTGGTCGATTCCAATGGTTCATTATCGAAGATAATAAACCAAAATCCGTCCGTCCACCGTACGCCGTCCGCGGCACTTTGCCCAGTTAGCTTTGAGCTAAAGTTACGACATTTTTGTTATGGGTTCCGACCAACCCCACAATGATCCTCGAAATCCTTCATAACTCTAGGTTAAGGGGGAAAATTCAGATGTAACGGTGTATTTTTTAGTTCATATTTGGATAGGGTTTATTTTTTAGAATTTTTCAAGACCATCCACAGCTTTGTGCGACCAGCCGTTCGTTCACAATGGGGGCTAAAAGTTGGAGCAGATCGAAAATCGTCAACATGAGAGTGAATCGAGAGAAAGCCTGTCGGGTCCATTTTCAAACTGGTTCAGCTGATTCAAACAGCACATGGTTTTCAAATATCGAGTAAATAAATAATATTTAATAATATATTAATAATTAAGCATAAAAATTATTAATAACCAACAATAAATATTAGTAATTTAAGTACACTACTTGATAATAATTAATGATAATTCGTAATAATAAACAATATCATTTTGTGATCTAGACAGAAGGGTGATCTGCATAAAGGAGATAATAAACCGTGTCAAGTATATGCAGAGTTTTTCAATCGTCTTCAAAAAGTTTTTTCAAAAAAGAAAAACGCATTATGTTGTTTCAAACTTTTACAAACCCCACACCTGTCGTAAAAAAAAAATTAATTAATTAAAAGGCTAGAGTGGAAATTTTCTGACACCTTCATATGATGTAGTTTTTTACCCTGAATCCAATGATACCAATATCTCAATTGCGGAAACAAAATGACTTAGTTCGTTCTATCCCCTTACCCTTCATATATTGACGCCACTTGAAATTTTTTATTTTGCATACAGGTATTATTTCAAGTTTGAAATTTTCAATTTATATACATAGGTCTATAGTGTTGATGGGATTGACTAGTGTGAAGAAGCAGGTTGTATAAAATGACCAAGCTAGTCTTTTTTTCCGTGTTTATTTTCTCACGACGTTTCGGCAACGGAACAAAGCCCTATTCATGCGAGGTTACATGTAGAAGTGAAAAGTTTTTACATTAAAACTTTTCAAAGTTTTAATGTAAAAACTTTTCACTTCTACATGTAACCTCGCATGAATAGGGCTTTGTTCCATTGCCGAAACGTCGTGAGAAAATAAACACGGAAAAAAAGACTAGCTTGGTCATTTTATACAACATAGGTCTATATAAATTGAAAATTTCAAGTGGTTTCAAAGCGAATTGGAGTCGGATAGAGTTTACCGGCTCCTGTGATCACTGGTCTCCTGCCATACTGGAGTTTGGAAGTGACCGATCCAGTGAGTGACAAGAAACTAATTTCCAGGGCAGTTCTCGACCCCATGAACAGACTTGTTATTCGACTCAAGACCTCATCCGTTGCAGTCGCGTCCAGTTTCCTCGTCAGAGTCACATCAGATTCCATGATCTTTTGATTCCCTTGTTTGGACTGGGCGTTCCAGCAGGTCCTCCAGTAATTAGCTGACAACTTCTGCACCAAGTCCCGTCTGTTTACTCAAATCCCTCCCCTACACCACCGCCCCCTCCATTTCCAGACTACTAGACATAATCACTCATTTAACTTTCTTTCAGCACGGCGTCCCAATATTTTTTTCCTCCCTTCATATTTCCGAGAGGAATGCAGCGGCGCCACCAATTAAATCATTAGCGGACGGGTCAAAGCTGAACGAGATGGTTACAGAAGCTGGCTCGTCTCTTCATTTAAGTTCGCAGTGATTTAAGAAGTGTCGTGAAGAAACTTCAGAAGAGGGATTTTTTCTTCCCACATCTCGTCTTACATGAAATGATCCGGATCGCGAGCAGGCGACCTTCACAACAACGAGTTCGTGGCTTATTCTCAATAATTGAGTCGGCTTTGAAGGGTCGCTTAATTGTTTCTTATCAACATAAAAACTTCCCCTTCACTGCGACCGAAACTGCGTTTATATTTTTTCGCAGTCAAATGCCATATTCAGGCTTTTTCACGACAATTCAAAACAAATCAAACAAGTTTACTAGTGTAGTAACCTTACAAGTTCACTACTGTAGTAACCTTACTTTTTGGGTGTCCCTCGTAAATGGGAGTATCAATGAATTGCAGCCAAACGTTAACAGTCCTGTTACAGGAGTCCTGCTACAGTAGCAGTCCTACAATAGGACGAAGGGAATTTCTTTTTTCAGTGTTGTCACCACTGGCAGGTAGAGAGGTTCCTTAGGGTTAAAAGAAATCATCAAAGGAAGCGATAAAGAACATAGGTACATTAATTCGTACATGTACCTGATCGTTACCTAAATAACAAATAAATTGCTACTCAATCCCTCCTGCACATCTTTACGTTTTGAGTTATATTATATTATCCCTCCTGCACATCTTTACGTTTTGAGTTATAATATAATATAACTCAAAACGTAAAGATGTGCAGGAGGGATTGTATATTATGCTATGGTGTATTACAAATGGTTTTCCTCGGTCGATTCCAATGGTTCATTACTTACCAAGGATAATAAATTTCAAAAAATGTTATCCCCCGCTCAAAATTTGTTGGTTTGGAATGGAAATTCCACAATGTCCTTTCCTTGGGTCCTCGAGCTGCCTTTGAGGACAAATTTCATTATGCCTTCATTAATGTCTTTGTGTACCACACGGTCAAGGGCTAGGCGTTTCCAAATTCAAACGACCGATTTGGAGCATTCCCGTATGTGAGGGTTACAGTATTTGCTAGGGGCCCCTCCTTCGCCTGACGGCAATCCTCCTCGATCAATTTCACGAGCGAAACCACGCAATGGACACGCTGGGCGCTTATGAGTTTTTCCAATTAAACGCTTAAAAAACAAAAAAAATCGCACGAGAATAAAAATTGGCTCGTTTGAAAAGTATGATCCCGGGCGGAGGTGTTCCGACGAGGGTTTTTTCTCTTGTTGTGAAATCGAAAAAAAAAAAACGGGGACAGTGAATGGATTAAGGTTAGGTAACAGTTATACGGGAACACGGAATCTCATCTTCTAAATAAATAGAAAAAATGGAAACGAAAACATCCAGCACGATTGGGGTAGAGAATGTTTTTTGGATCGGCGTCGAGGGGCGAAACTGGGTTCTTCAATCAAGCTTTTGCGTGAGGACATCATTCTTCTTTCCGTAAACTTATCAGAGGGAATGTTCGCTGTATGCTCTATGTCTGTATGTAAATACGGGGGTTTGTGTTTGTGGGATAACAGTGTACGGCTATATAACCTTACCCTTTCCCGCCCCCAATACACTCTCTCGAGAGTGAAAATGGAAATCTTTTACGTGTTATTTGTCTTCCCTCTGGAGTTGGATTGGACTTTTTCTCCCCACCCCTCCCTCGCGTCCGACCATGGAATCCTATTTGGAAACCGATGATGCTGGTTTTTCACCCTCCCGGTGAAAACCGATCGGGTTGATGAAATTGAAAATTTTTCTTTGTGAGTTTTGATGATCACTGTGAACAAACAAAAAAGATGCTCACGGACCTCACCGACTTACAGACCTGTTCTCAAAATCACGAATAAATGTAACCTACCTTTTGGACTAATTACGGTTCCCCTGTGGCCCGACTGGCCGCCGTTTGATACACGCTCTTGTAGACGATTTTTTATTGGCCCTACAATTGGGCTCTCACTAGGGATGGCCATCGATAGCCAACATATCGATATTTTGATGTTTGAGGTATCATATCGATTACGATATTTACCGTATAGCTCAGTATGGATATTTTTTGCAACTGATAGTATCGATCCAAAATATCGATATTTCTAAAATATCGGTTGAAAATACATTCAATTAAAAAACTATGTAATAGGTACCTAAGCCCAACTGGAATGTCAATTCTCTAGCAATGAGTTTTCGACTATAGTTTTCATATTTAAACATAAGTATTATAATATTATACAATAATTATATTATAATAATATTGTCAACAATAATTGGTAGTTGGTGAACAAAAACACTGCATCCGCTATGTTCCATTTTATTAACACTTCTTACATCATAGGATTGGTGTTGGAAGATGGACAATCCAGTACTCACATATGGGCAGTCTAAAATATTCAGTTGCGTGGCAACACCTTTTCGGAATTTCCTCACTTTTCCTTTGTCACTTATCACGAATAGATTGCTCTCAAATTTCGTAACTAAAAGTTTTCTCAATTGCAGATTAACAACTTAACTCATCTTTGCGGCTCTTCTGGAATATCCGGTGAGTGTATTGTTGATATAATTTACAGGGCATAAGCCCAGTGATCTTTCATGCTAGCAATGGAATATGTTCACGGGTTGATGACGTGATTGCTACGATGTTCGGTTTCATGATATGATCGGAGTCGGGGTTAATTTTTCATCACTGTGGCGTGTTATTTTTGAGCACAATTAATACGGAATGAACCCTAGGGACTTTTGAACTTGGAGTTGCGGGCAGAGAGAGTTGCGGTGGTCAAATCTGCAGGAGTGGGTAGTTGAATAGTCTGGCGAACGGTGTGCGGCAGGAAAAGGGGGCCCCGAATTTAAATCCCACAAATGTTCCACCAGTTAGTTGATTTTTGCTTGCGGCCTGGGGTTCAGATGAAAAATTAACCATTTCTCGGTGTGAAAAAAGGCGGTGACCACCGAGATTCACGAGGTTTTGTGTGCTTAGTTAAAAGGGTCGTCATCACGGCAGTCGCCCTAGGGCCGTAGAGGCCGATTGATTGGTCGAAAAGGTCACTGTTCAGTTTATATGTCCGGCCAGCCTTCGATTGAGAATTTTCTTACGCGGAAGCGATCAAGATCAAACTCGCTTGGCTCCATAAATCTAAACGAGATGCGAGAGGATACGCAAGTGGGGCAGTTGACGTTAGGAGAGCTGTTGGCAGCGATGAAGGAATGAAGGAAGTTCGGAAACTTAATTCCGAAATAAAATAGCTAAAGCAAGAAAACCTACAGTTAAGAGGAGAAGTTGAGAATCTGCGATCTGATTGCCAAAGAAACACAAACACAATCGAATTTCTGCGGAACAAATCTAAAGAAAACAATCTGGTATTTAAAGGGATCCCTGCAGAGGCAGGGTCGGAGCCAGTGGTAATTATCACGAAGCTTTTGGTGGAAGTTTTGAAACTGAACGGGATTAAAATCGTTAAAGCGTTCTTCATCCGACCTTTGCAGCCTGCCAGAATGATTTTGGTAGAGATGGCTTCAACTACGGATAAGTTGCTTGTCCTCCAAAATGCCAAGAAATTGAAAGGTACCAACATATTTGTTTCGCAGGATTTTTGTGCCAAAACGAGGGAAAGTCGCCAAAAACTTTTTATCATTATGCATGAATTGGGGAGACGTGAAGGAGACCATATGCTTACCAGGGTACCAACAACAACGACAACACGAAAACCGTGAAAAATAGTGATTTTCAAACTGTTATACCCCCGACACCTGATGGTCCCGAAAGTTGAAATTTTGTTTACGCCCTCAAGTCCACCTGGAGAGTTGGTGTACAAAAAATCAACTCACGAGACGCCAAGGGGGCCGAGCTAGGGGAGGGTGAAAAACCCAACTTGTGTCTCAGTCGCCTCGGTTTTCAGGGCTTCGGTTTCTTGGCGGTCCGGACGCGGGAGCTAGATTATCTAGCCTCCGCATTCCAGCAAAACGACGCCTGCGCATGACAAGGGCATCCGCGAAAAACGTGGCTGACGAGCTCTATGGTGAAACAGTCAGACACACGCACGTGGTAGAATACACCCAGACAACACACACGCTATCAGGGGTTCCCGCAACCAAGCCGGCGCTTCCTCTGTGGCCATGAACTGGAAGGTGGTCACTACAATGATTGTAGTACAAACAGTTTGTAATTCTTCTTCTTCTTCCGCTTCTAAAATGACTTGGCTCCAGCCATGGTAGTCATTGGATTTCTGATTCCAAGCAACCGTCAAAGGTAGGTAGCTGTAGGTAACTGTGGCGATAATGGGCGGGCGATTCAAAATTTCAATTGAATGTTTTACTGTTGACAAAATATTTTGTTATTCTCAATAAAATTTTTCATCATTCAACTTCTACCTACATTCTTCATTTCTTGAGGGGAAACGCCGCTTCCTGTGCTTCCCCTGACGCTACGCCCCTGGTAGAAGTGGTGAAGTGCCACATCAGGAGGAAACACTGATGATGCTTTAAACATCCTTTGCTCATATCTCCAAATTGAGCCGCCTCTGAATTTTCAACAATTGACAGCTTTCATTGTACTCAACTTCTTGGAAAAGGATGTTCAGAAAGAATACTTACCTCAATTTCTTTTACAGGAATCCAATCATTGTCTTGCCAACACAAATACACAATTTATTCACCTACTTTCATCCTCCTAGACACATTATTCCCTTCAAAGCCTAAAACCGCCCTCTCGTAGCCCTCATCTCGAAAATATTCGGAGCACGTCGTAGATTTATCTTATAGCGTTGTATTATGAGGGTGGAGGCGGGATGTACAGCGCTCGGCAAGCATCACTAACTAAGCTCACTCGCTTTTATTTACAACTTACACAATTCACAGCCCTCCCTCCATTCCGTGTCTTATTTCTCCCATTTTCCAGACATTCGCATAATGATTTTACTGCCCCACGGTAGCCCAGCCCCCCAAGCTCTGGTTATTAGCCTTGAAACTCGAATTGAGCGGGCGTTTTTATGTTCTCCTCCTCTCGCCTTTCGGGAATTTTCATCTTGCGACCCCGACTTAATTCTGTGGGCCATCATATAATTCGTGCGAGACGCTGTCTCTTGTCACCTCAAACATAATGTGTCATATTATAGTCACAGTAAAGATCAGGGCACTACTTACGCGAATACCTGGCAAGGGTTAAGGTTTTCGGTAGTTCAATTCAAAAACTAACACCTACCTTCTTTTGCCGTTTTTTTGTGACTGCGAGTAGTTTCTTTCAAATTGAGAAACGGTTATAACGTTTTTTTTTTCATTTTTTAAACTAGTTATTTAAAGTAGTTTCTTGTTTCTTGGCCCATCCCTACATTTATAATACATAAAGGAGAGCGAAATAACATCTTTGTTTCTTTATTGTTCCGTCAATTTCCAATTTCAATTCCTTTTACCACTGTGTTTCACTTTTGAGCCGAAATACTTCGAAAATCCACCAAATGAGCGCTAAAATCGGTAAAAACCAAGGAACTTACCTACTACAAAAAAAAAATCCCGTTTTTGACAAAACTGTAGATACGAGGTCTCAATTCTTCACCGTCGATATTGGGGCCTGAAACGGAAAATGGCAGTTCAATTGACTTCGATGGGGAAATTCGCTTCGAGATACGAGTAATTCAAGATAAGAGCAAATGAGCTAAAATTATCCAGAGCTAAATTTATCCATAAATTCCCAAAATGGAACGGTCTGACAAGGGACACCTCCCTCATATTAAAGGGTTTTTAACACTGAACACGATGGTGAACTGCGATATCTTATTCCGTTCTCAAACTGGAAGGCTATGAAGATGAAGAAACGTAGTTGATACTTGAGATGTCATGTTCTTCAATCGATAAATGTTACATAAAACCAGTTATTTCTTCGTAAATTCGTTCTTATAGCCATGCTGCATGACTGTGGATTCAAGTGGTGTCAACTGTTCCTTCCGCCACAGAACGGCTCCTTTTAGTATCATTCTAGCCTCCTCCGAGAATATTACTCTTTTATTCCATTCTCTTCGGTGAAAAGTAGAACAAACAAACAACAAATCAACAAAGAATCATAATGGCGAATGGCCGACTTGTCTTCCGTGAATACAATTCTTTTCTTCTTATCTGCCATTTTTTCGGTGAAAATGGAGAAAAGTGGAGAAAATGGTGAAAAAAACCATATTGCGAACGGCGTTACGAGCATCATTATCGTCTGTTATCGCCAATCGACGGTAAAATCTGACCTGGAGTGATAAAAGTTGGCGGAGACACTCGGAATCAACTCACCTTCCAGTCGAAAATCCTCGATTCGAGTGGAGTCCGAGAGAGAACTAAAAATTCCAATTTCCGAGGCTCCACTCGAAAGGCGTCGCACTCCGCTCATGAGACCGTGAGTGGAGGAACCATCCGACTGCAGTCTATAAATCCGGCCCTAAGGGCTTCTTAGGGCCTCCTTGTTCTTGAGCCTACATCCATTGGGATTTGGGAGTAGGAAATGAATCTCACTGAAATTATCTCACCTTTCTTTCGATTACCGAGTTAAATCCCAGTTTTTGGACAACATTTTCGAAGTCATTAAAGCGGAAATAGAAGCTCGCTGAGGAATCCTTAGGGCTTATAAGGGCTCCTAAGGGCTCCTTAGACTCCTTGTTATTGAGCCTACGGTATCATCCATTGGAATTTGGGAATAGGAAATGAATCTCACTGAAATTATCTCACCTTTCTCTCGATTACCAAGTTAGATCCCGGTTTTCGGACAACATTTTCGAAGTCAATAAAGCGGAAATAGAAGCTCGCTGAGACGTTTGCGGTGACCACATTGAAAAGGTCTGGTCGAATCATCTTTGGAGACTCCAGGTATAATTATCTCCCTGTCAACATAATGTGGAAACGAGTCTAGTGAGAATAGGCACAAAAAAAGGTGAATGTTGTGTCTCAACTTGTCTTACAAGATCATTTGAAACGATCCCAAAAATCTTCATCCCGCGCCTTCACTATCGATGGTGGGAAGTGGCAATGTGGAAAAATTTAATAGACGGTGTCCGGTTTCAGATCGCCCTCGGTGGGGCCAGGGATATCGGTTGAGTCATCTTGAAACCATCAACTGGGATTGGAGAATATCGAGTGACGCTGAACGCTATTATTTTTTAGTGGGCTCCCGGAAACGCATGAAGACGATTTGGATTGAAAACGGTCGTTGTGCCTTTATGGGCGAATTTTCAAAGTATCTACGAACTAGCGTGCCACGAACCCGCGGGTCTGCCGACCAATACTAAATGTCTACTACAAATGTACTTCGAATTACATACCTACTCAGTCGAAATCACAGGCCGAAATCTTTGGAAAATGCTACCAAACATACAGGAGGAACAATTATCTAGGAACGCGGTGGCGTTCTGCACCGCCGAACAAACCAGATGAGAAGAACGAAAGTCTACCGGACGTCATCAAACGCGTTTTCCTAGTATCCTCATCTTGGCTCCTATTTGACCGATCAACTTGAAATGTGGTGTGGATCTTCTTGGTGTGGATATTAGAAAGCCCTGAAAGTTTAAGTCACTAGTGTTCTGGGACTCGATTAATTATTATTCTTGTTACTACGATTCGATGTTGTAACTATCGCTGAACGTATGACGTGGGAAATAAAAGTTAGTTCTATGCAAAGTGTCGCGCTTTGAACATGCAGGGTCTTGTAGTTCAATTACAACACGATGATTTTCGGTCAAAACGCAAATAGGTATAGGTATGTATGTTGTATTTGGCGAAAACGAAATGGCGATATGTACAAAGCAAATGAGATGATTGGATGATATATATATACAAGATGGGGTTGCTTGCAACCAATGAAAACATCGAACGCGTTGTGATCCTCGGAAAGATCGCACAGACGATATTCGAGTACAAAATATGCGGAAACTGAATGGCGGGTGAAACAATGTTTGAAGGAAAAAGAAAGAAAAACCGTTCACATGGTACACGTAGTCAAATGACAGAGAATACTGGTTTGATAATATCAAATATATTCTCATATTATGAGCTTGACTCAAATAGCGGAGCAAAAGCAAAAGAGGTTGGCAGTAAGAATCGAGTCAGACAAGTGAAGAAAAAATCTGGCATGTGAAGAAAAAATGAAACCTCTGGGTTTTTCCCAAAGAGGGACGACCTGGGAAGCCGATTGATGGGAAGCCAATAAAACGGGTTTTTTGGGTGGGGCAATGGCCTAATGCTAGGTTGGATTTAGGGAATAAAAAACGGAGGTATAGAGTGAGAGAGTCTATTTCCACGAAAATAATGAGTACAATTGTTAAATCGATTTCGACGATTAGGTCATCATCAGTAACAAACATGAACGTTCATGAGTTCATGTTTGTTACTGATGATGACCTAATCGTCGAAATCGATTTAACAATTGTACTCATTATTTTCGTGGAAATGGACTCTCTCACTCTATACCTCCGTTTTTTATTGAAATGGGTTTCCACAACCTCGTCGCGAGTGATCTAATTTGGATTTAGGGCTTAGGAGACAACTGATTTTGGAAAGTGGTTTCTTTTTTTTCGTGGGTTTTTCCCAAGGGACGGTGATACCCCAGGAGATTAGAGAGCTAGTTAGTCCTAGGTAGGATTTAGGGTTTATGAGCCGAGGGATAACGGGAGAACAACTGATTTAGGAAAGTGGTTTTGGTTTATTATCTTCGATAATGAACCATTGGAATCGCCCAAAGAAAAAAATTTTTTAACCCCCCCTCAAAATTTGTTGGTTTACGTTTCAAGATACGTAGATTCAGAAAATCGAATTAAAAAAAATCCGTCCGTCCGCCGTACGCCGTACGCCGTACGCCGTCCGTGGCACTTTGCCCAGTTAGCGTTGAGCTAAAATTACGAAATTTGGTTTCTGGGTTTGGACCAGCCCCACAATGATCCTCGAAACTTTTCATAACCCTAGGTCGAGGGGAAGGGGTTCAAAACGAAATTTAAAATTTCGACGATGTCATATCTCAAAATATTCAACTGAACCGTGTAATTTTTAGTTCACTTTTGAATGACCTGAAAAATTACCAATCATTTAAAACGGCCGTTATGTGACCCAACCTCCAGACGCCCAGAATAAAACTACGTTTTTCATCTTCCCGGTAAACTACAGTCTAGAAATTTTAACCGTGAGTCGGGGATAGACCACATTGCAATATTCACTCGGTTTCTCATCTGTAAAATTGTTTAAATAATACCTTTTTGTAATAATACAAATTAAATTTTGATGATGAGCTGTTGACTTGAAATTTTAAAAATAGTTCAGAACTGGATCACAATGCAATATTCACTCGTTTTCTTGTCTGTAAAATTGTTTAAATAATACCTATTTGTTTAAACAAATTAAATTTTGATGATGAGCTAGATACTTGAAATTTTAAATATAGGTCAGAAATGGATGACATTTCAATATTCACTCGGTTTGTATGACATAGTATGAGTATGGTATGGTATATTATTGTATGTATGATTTGGTATAATACAGTATGGTATGATAGGAAAGAAATTCGTATGGTATGGTATGAGTACGGTGAGAATATGGTATGGTGCCGATTTGCAATACAGTCTGGTAAAGACAGAAGGGTGATCTGCACAAGGAAGATAATAAACCGTTGTGTCAAGAATTTGCAGAGTTTTGGTTTATTATCTTCGATAATGAACCATTGGAATTGCCCAAAGAAAAAAAAATTTTAACCCCCCTTCAAAATTTGTTGGTTTACGTTTCAAGATACGTAGATTCAGAAAATCGAATAAAAAAAAATCCGTCCGTCCGCCGTACGCCGTACGCCGTACGCCGTCCGCCGTCCGCGCCACTTTGCCCAGTTAACGTTGAGCTAAAATTACGAAATTTGGTTTCTGGGTTTGGACCAGCCCCACAATGATCCTCGAAACTTTTCATAACCCTAGGTCAAGGGGAAGGGGTTCAAAACGAATTTTGAAATTTATCTCGAAAAATTCATATAGAACGGTATGTTTTTTATTTCATATTTAGATAGAGTTTGTTCCGTAGAATTTTTTAAGACCATCCGCAGCTCTGTACGACCAGCCGTTCGTTCACAATGACGGCTCAAAGATTGTGCCTCACAACACGATCATGAATCAAACTTTTGTAATACAGGTCCATTTTCATTCTAACGACTTGTTAATGTTGAGTAACAAGCTCTTTGGAACATCATATGGCTTAAGTGATGTCGAGTTTGTTGTTCTGAGGTGCGTTTCGTGCTACGGAAATGAAGGTAATTTCGAATGTTTGTTGGTAGGTACTTCTTTTATAGAAACATTATTACCGACGTAGTATTAAAAACCCCAGAATTATATCGTATTAATTAATCATAATTAATAATAATTATTATTAATAATAAAGACGAATTATTAATGCCTAACAATAAATTATAATAATTTTCACTAGGTACTTGATAAAATTGTTAATGATTAGTGATAATTGATAATAATAATTAATCTAACATTTAGGATCTAGACATTTAGACCTAGTGATCTAGACAGAAGGGAGATCTGTACAAAGAAGATAATGAACCGTTGTGTCAAGAATTTGCAGAGTTTTGGTTTATTATCTTCGATAATGAACCATTGGAATCGCCCAAAGAAAAAATTTTTTTAACCCCCCCTCAAAATTTGTTGGTTTACGTTTCAAGATACGTAGATTCAGAAAATCGAATAAAAAAAAATCCGTAGGTATCAAGTACCTAGTGAAAATTATTATAATTTATTGTTAGGTATTAATAATTCGTATTTATTATTAATAATAATTATTATTAATTATGATCAATTAATACGATATAATTCTGGGGTTTTTAATACTACGTCGGTAATAATTTTTCTATAAAAGAAGTACCTACCAACAAACATTCGAAATTACCTTCATTTCAGTAGCACGAAACGCACCTCAGAACAACAAACTCGACATCACTTAAGCCATATGATGATCCAAAGAGCTTGTTAGTATGAAAATGGACCTGTATTTCAACAGTTTGACTCACGATCGTGTTGTGAGGTACAATCTTTGAGCCGTCATTGTAAACGAACGGCTGGTCGTACAAAGCTGCGGATGGTCTTAAAAAATTCTACGGAACAAACTCTATCTAAATATGATATAAAAACATACCATTTGATGGGAATTTTTCGAGATATGGAATTTTCAAAATTTCAAAATTCGTTTTGAACCCCTTCCCCTTGACCTAGGGTTATGAAAAGTTTCGAGGACCATTGTGGGGTTGGTCGAAACCCATAAAAAAAATTTCGTAATTTTTACTCAACGCTAACTGGGCAAAGTGGCGCGGACGGCGGACGGCGTACGGCGTACGGCGGACGGACGGATTTTTTGGTTTATTATCTTCGATAATGAACCATTGGAATCGCCCAAAGAAAAAAAAATTTTAACCCCCCCTCAAAATTTGTTGGTTTACGTTTCAAGATACGTAGATTCAGAAAATCGAATAAAAAAAAATCCGTCCGTCCGCCGTACGCCGTCCGCCGTCCGCCGTCCGCCGTCCGCCGTCCGCCGTCCGCCGTCCGCCGTCCGCGCCACTTTGCCCAGTTAGCGTTGAGTTAAAATTACGAAATTTTTTTTATGGGTTTCGACCAACCCCACAATGGTCCTCGAAACTTTTCATAACCCTAGGTCAAGGGGAAGGGGTTCAAAACGAATTTTGAAATTTTGAAAATTTCATATCTCGAAAAATTCATATGGAACAGTATGTTTTTTATTTCATATTTAGATAGAGTTTGTTCCGTAGAATTTTTTAAGACCATCCGCAGCTCTGTACGACCAGCCGTTCGTTCACAATGACGGCTCAAAGATTGTGCCTCACAACACGATCGTGAATCAAACTGTTGAAATACAGGTCCATTTTCATACTAACAAGCTCTTTGGAACATCATATGGCTTAAGTGATGTCGAGTTTGTTGTTCTGAGGTGCGTTTCGTGCTACGGAAATGAAGGTAATTTCGAATGTTTGTTGGTAGGTACTTCTTTTATAGAAAAATTATTACCGACGTAGTATTAAAAACCTCAGAATTATATGGTATTAATTAATCATAATTAATAATAATTATTATTAGTAATAAATACACATGATTAATACCTAACAATAAATTATAATAATTTTCACTAGGTACTTGATAAAATTATTAATAATTAGTGATAATTCATAATAATAATTAATCTAACATTTAGGATCTAGACATTTAGACCTAGTGATCTAGACAGAAGGGTGAGCTGTACAAAGAAGATAATGAACCGTTGTGTCAAGAATTTGCAGAGTTTTTTTTTATTCGATTTTCTGAATCTACGTATCTTGAAACGTAAACCAACAAAATAAAAGCAGTGTTGGATATGGAACCCCCTAAAACTGTAAAAGAACTTCAAAGAGTTCTTGGGATGGTAAATAATTTAATAATTAACGATAATTTTTATCGTTCCGGACTGATTTACTCCTTATTATTGCCCTTTAATTCGACTGATCAATTTAAAAATAAATCCTAGTCCTCAATAATTTTCTTCTGAACTAGAACAACAAAAATTCCTTCTCTGCCATCGAAAACTTTGGAGGACTAAAAGAGATGAAAAAAGAAGTAATAGAAAGAAAACTGAGATAAATTTTTCACAGCAGTCGTACAAATTGACGACCACTGTCTCCCAAAATCTATTTTTAAGCCCGCCTTAGCCGGTCCCAAGCCCGGGTTGCGAAAGGGCGAGGGAAAATAAATCACATAGCCGTGTTTGTTGTTCTGTTATATTTAATGCTGATTAATTCTAGATAATTGTTTACGCCACAAGCTGATATTCTTTCTTTGTTAATTTAGTTTTGAATTTTGTATGTTCGGGCGTGTTGGGGAGTGAAGTGTTGTGATGTTTCAGTGCGGTCAGTGCGATAATGACATTAGCAGAGGGTCCGCTATCGGTTTCATCTTCTGACTTCGAACTGTCACCATCAACACAGATCAGATCCCGGCTTCGTCGCGACGATTACCACCCCCCGCCTACCCCCCTTTGCCACCTTGCCTCCTGCTATCACCTTCTCGAACAGTCTCGATCAAATCGCCTGGCGAATACAACCTACGAGTTCACGAGTCATTTTTGGTTTATTATCTTCGATAATGAACCATTGGAATCGCCCAAAGAAAAAAGAAATTTTAACCCCCCCTCAAAATTTGTTGGTTTACGTTTCAAGACACGTAGATTCAGAAAATCGAATAAAAAAAAATCCGTCCGTCCGCCGTACGCCGTCCCCAGTACGCCGTACGCCGTCCGCGCCACTTAGCCCAGTTAGCGTTGAGTTAAAATTACGAAATTCGGTTTTTGGTTTTATACCAGCCCCACAATGGTCCTCGAAACTTTTCATAACCCTAGGTCAAGGGGAAGGGGTTCAAAACGAAATTTAAAATTTCGACAATGTCATATCTCAAAATATTTAACTGAAACGTGTAATTTTCAGTTCACTTTTGAATGACCTGTAAAATTACGAATCTTTTAAGACCAATTGGATTTTCGTGCGACCAGCCGTTCGTTCACAGTGAGCGCGCAAAGGTTTAGGAAAAACACTAATCTTTCGCGTCGAAAACGGCCGTTATGTGACCCAACCCTCAGACGCCCAGAATAAAACTACCTTTTGTCATCTTCCCGGTAAACTACAGTCTAGAAATTTTAACCGTGAGTCGGGGATAGACCACATTGCAATATTTACTCGGTTTCTCATCTGTAAAATTGTTTAAATAATACCTTTTTGTAATAATACAAATTAAATTTTGATGATGAGCTATTGACTTGAAATTTTAAAGATAGGTCAGAACTGGATCACAGAACTGGATTCACTCGGTTTCTTGTCTGTAAAATTGTTTAAATAATACCTATTTGTTTAAACAAATTAAATTTTGATGATGAGCTAGATACTTGAAATTTTAAATATAGGTCAGAAATGGATGACATTTCAATATTCACTCAGTTTGTATGACATGGTATGAGTATGGTATGGTATATTATTGTATGTATGATTTGGTATAATACAGTATGGTATGATAGGAAAGAAATTCGTATGGTATGGTATGAGTACGGTGAGAATATGGTATGGTGCCGATTTGCAATACAGTCTGGTATAGACAGAAGGGTGATCTGCACAAGGAAGATAATAAACCGTTGTGTCAAGAATTTGCAGAGTTTTCTCTCTTAGAATCTCGTAGATCCACCAAAAGGGGCCCCCGGTGTCTCGTCCGTTTAGACACCATCATTTTCGCACCCGGACTGGAGTCATTGGCACGGATCGTCGAATTTTCGATACGTTGAACATTTCTACATCCTCTCGTAGAAATACGTTGCAATAAACAGACAAGGTGAGTGAGGTGGTGGTAGGCCTCGCCGTGACGGGAACGCATGCTTCGGATCCCCGTGAGTCTCCTCTTCAAACCGAACTGCCGTCATCTAATTTTTTTATTTCATTTTGGCATTTACACCGAACATTTTTTCTTTCAATCTTTGAAATAAATTTAATTATATTTTTTCAAGCGAAAGAACAGATTTCATTTATGTCAAGGGAGCTCCTTAGGTTTAGTTTGCCAAGAAAATAATTTAATTAAAAAATATATTGATTTTATCATTTGAGGTAGAAAATTGGTTCTTTTTTTTTCTTTAGTTTTTAAAGGACCCTTTCTCCTCGACTCATGTTTCATCAAACATGAATATTTCCTTCGTCATTTATATAAATAATTTATAGACCATCACTGAGCTAGTTTAACTAGCCTAGTTATCGGCACGCCCCCTCTCAGAAATTACCATCTGTTCACCTATTTGAACAAATTTGTTCCGTATAGTTATAATTTATAAGACTCACAAGGTAATTGTATGCAGAGCAGTGATTACAGATCTAGATCTGTACAGAAGATAATAAACCGTTGTGGACGAATTCGCAGAGGTTTTCATACTTGAATCTAGGAACGCGGTAGCGTTCCGCCCCGCCAAGCAAAGAAGTTGAGAAAACGAACGGTGCCGAGTGTATGTTTACCGGACGTCACGAAACGCGTTTTCGAGGTATCCATATCACGGCTCCTATTTGACCGATCAACTTGAAAATTAGTGTGAGTCTTCTTTGAGTGTATATTAGAAAGCCCTGAAAGTTTCAAATCGATAGGTCTAAAGGGACCCGAGCTACATATCTTCAAAAACCCGGTTTTTCGGCCTTAGATTGTTCTTCTCCTTCTCCTTCTTCTTCTTCTCCTTCTCCTTGTTCAGACAGGCAAGGCTGGAGCCTCTCCACGTTCACCGATTGACTTGCAATTTTGCACAGAGCTTCATTTAACCTTGAGACAGAGCCTTATATAAGATTTAACCCATTATCTCAACCCAAAAAAGTTTTAGAAACAAAAAACAGAAACCTTAGGAAAATTCTGTCCACTTTGACGAGTCTACAGCCTGGGTAAAAGGACCAATCGACTTGAATTTTTTTTACATACCTTCTTTATAGCATGGCTCAGTGTCATTTGAACGAAATAAGCAATATAACTATAACTATAATAAGTTATATAACTTCAAAAACCCGGTTTTTCACCCTTACCTGTTCTTCTTCTCCTTAATCAGTTAGGCATTTCCACCTTCACGGATTGACTTGAAATTTTGCACAGAGCTTCGTTTCAACATCAGACAGTGCCTTTTGAAAGGTTTAACCCATTATCTCAACCCAAAAAGTTTTAGAAACAAAAAACTGAAATTTAGGCTAATTTTGGCAACTTTGACGAGTCAACAGCCTGGGTAACCGGACCAATCGACTTGAAATTTTGCATAGACCTTCTTTATAAAATGACCCACTTCAACAACAAAAAAATGTGATATCCCCCCAAAAAACACTCCGTGTAAAACTCACCCCGCCTCGCAAATATCATTCTTCAGAGGCCGGAAAAAGTTATGATATCCACTTTCCCCGCCCGCCCTTTTCCTCATTAAGGAGCTAAGTATAATGAAAAGCTTAACCACTTCACAAGCACCGTACCCCTTTCGAAATCTCCCCTTGGCGCTATTGCGAGACGTTTTTATTACTTCCACAAGCAACTAATACTTGATGGTGTTTAACGTTTTATACAAGTGAGGAGCTGAGAATCAAAGTCGACTTTATCCAAAAAAAAAAAGAAAAATGACTTTTGTTCTAGTTTTGTTAAGGTGGTCAATCTGCATCAGAAATGACACTTCTGGTGTTTCAAAGCTGTCTTTATCCCAAGTTATTCTAGGTAGAAATCTTGGTTTGGTTCCAAAACCGGCTTTATCCACCAGTTGCTAGGTAGCAAAAGTAGCTTTATCCATCTTCGCTAGGATATCATCTTATTAAAGTCTTGAGACCGGAAAAAGGGGAACAAACATGAAGATGAAGCTGAGAATGAGTTAAAGAAGAAAAAGAAGGTGAAAATAACCTGAGAAAAGGTTTATTTTGTGTGGTTTACAGTTTTGTCAGACAGTAGTAAGAACGTTTACCTATAGCTTTCGTGATACTATTCTCGATTCAATTCTATTTTCCGAAATGAATAGTTTTCCAAATATGAGTGAAGGTAAAGGGAAAAAGAAGAAAGTTGAACGAGCTACTTGGCAAAAGGAGAGAGAGAAACGAGCAAGGCAAGTACCTAAACTCCCTTTTCTTTCTTGTTGTGTACATTCTTATACTACGATCATGGCTTGAGAATGATGATGAAAACAATCATAGCAACTTCCTGTGGGTTATTTGTTTCAGGTATCGTCCTTCAAGTCTCCCACAAATACCTCAATGTTGCCACCGAGGGAAGAAGGTGTTTTTATGCAGACAAGTACTCCCACAGGATGTACGAAGATTTCACGAAGCCTTTTACGAAAATGAGAGTAAGGCCTCACCCAACGAATTGCCCAACGTGGTGCCCGTCAAAAGAGAAAAACTCGTCGACGTGAAAAAACTTCTGGGCAAGCATTTTGGCCCAGGATGGGAAAATCTACCAGAACTCGATTATTACAGAAGGGTGCTTTTCGACACTCCAGAGAACAATGGGGATCAGTCACCACCGGAAAATGACGAAGACGTGCCCCCTGAGGAGAGTAACAATTTGACAATTTAGAGGCTGCTGCCTCATTCTGCAACACAATTTTTTGTATACTTGCTTTTATAAATATTATTATTTTTTGCCAATATAATAAACTGTGTTCGTGAAACATTTGTTATCAGCCACCTTTTACCCAAAACCAAAGTACGTATTACCTAGGAACATAACATTATCGTAATAAGTAGCAAATTTGCATTATTCAGCAGTAGTTCCTACCTTTCGAGTTTGTTACAAAAATGTCTTTATCCATCCTGTTTGGTTCCAAAACTTGCGTTATCCATACTTTAGAAGCAAAACAAGCTTTATCCCAAATTAAAATACAAATTACGCAGTAAGTATTCCATCAACGTATTTTTCCATTGTATGCTCGCCTCATGGATGCAATGACTTACCAATGGAAAAAGAATTGAAGGGATTTGATGAATACTCGTATTTGGGAAGTTTTTTGCGATTTCCCAAAAATCAGTTTTTTGGATAAAGTCGACTTTGATTCTCAGCTCCTCAAGTATTAGTTGCTTGTGGAAGTAATAAAAACGTCTCGCAATAGCGCCAAGGGGAGATTTCGAAAGGGGTACGGTGCTTGTGAAGTGGTTAAGCTTTTCATTATACTTAGCTCCTTAATTTGGAAAAGGGCGGGCGGGGAAAGTGGATATCATAACTTTTTCCGGCCTCTGAAGAATGATATTTGCGAGGCGGGGTGATTTTTACACGGAGTGTTTTTTGGGGGGATTGGTTTTTCTTGATGGTTGTAAAACACAAGGTCGCCCGTTTTCCCCATGTAGTTTTCTTTTGGTACAAGAAAAGGTTTACTCCAACACAACCTGACAACTCATAGTCTCTCGAGTCTCTTGACTTCATGTTATGGTCATCAATAATTGACCACAATTAGAATTATAATATACCACAATTATTTTGGTCTATTTTCCAACCATCTGTCAACCTCTTGTTGACTATTGGAAATGATGAAGTCCCCAAAAAATTCAGATAGCGAGAAAGGCGGTAGTCCAAGCCCGCACATAAATCCGCTGGTTCATCCGGTTCGTGAAACGTAAACTTCGAAACCCGTCGATAAAGAGAAGAAAAAGGAAAACGACGAGCGATTAGGACGAGCGTTCAAGTAAACGGGACGGCAGTGAATCAAAGTTGAACGTCATTAGCACCCGATCGGGTAGCACCTCCGTCCTATTTAAATATTTATAAACGATCTTTCGAGAAGGCACCAACTTATCATTTCAATAACTCTCCTAGAGGGGCCTAAAGTGGTTTGGGAGGTGTTTAACCGGTGCCTGCCCTTCCTCCGTCTCGAGTTATAATATTCGTTCAGTCCGATAATTATGCCCGTTCCCAGATTCCCGAAGGCCCTCGTTGTTTGAATAGATTTATGTGAAGGGGGCCGTAACTCATGTGGAAAAAAATGTTAGGAAAAAAAGAAAAAAAAGTGGCTGTGTTGCTTTGGAATACACGAATTGGTATAAGAGATCGGATGTGAAGGGACTATGTGTGAAAATGTGGTCAATGTTTTGTATTTAACATTTATATTGTATTTAACATTTAAGTTATAAATTCATCACGAGAATATTTTGGTCTGTTGACCCTCACCCCTCCTACTTACCCACTCTATCACACACGTGATCTGTTGGGACTAAGATACTCGTTTACAGTTGAAAGATCTTGTAAGGTTATGAATCAAGAGTCACACTTGACTCATAACCTTACAGAGTCAAAAAAAACATTTCGAGAATTAAATTACTCCAATTATGTGTCAAACATGAGCTTGCACACATCAACTAATGGCAGAACAGTACAAATTACACTGAGGTAGGATACTGCCCACCCACTTCACAGACTCTTTTGTTTAATTATATAACATATCAAAAGCATATCATTAACGTAATTTGGCATCATAGAATGCCATATAATATATAACATATTATGATGGTTTGCTGTGACCCTGTTCTCGGTATTTGTGTTCGACCGCTCTGGGGATATACGGTTCTGGGGAAGCACTGACCGGATAACCCACTGGGTGGGCGTATTTCCTAACCCCCCTTGAACAGGGGCCCAAAGCAGCCATGTATATATACATTACATACATTGCATGGTAGCAAAGAGTCATTGGTAGGTAAATGCTGGCTATACCTCGGTACCTCCTCCACTATTTTTTGAAATTTGAGGAGCTTTCCCAGAAGGGACTCCTACATTGGGATCACACCTATTTTCAGTATAAGCGTTTATATTGGCAATTCAAATTCTTGACATCGTTCAATTTCTTTCACTCCTCCAATCTTTCATATTCTATTTTCCATGTTTCTACATTTCGGGGGTGAACTTCTATATTCAAATTGCTATAACACCGCTCCCAATATCCATGCTTGCAGGAGCATAGTTCTCCAAAAGTAGTAATTTTCAGTAGTACCATTACGATGGAGGTTAACCATACCTTGGAGTTTTCCAGTTGTTCTTCCTGGATTGGAATTTCATGCTACTTTCAGCCCTTTTTGGTTTATTATCTTCGATAATGAACCATTGGAATCGCCCAAAGAAAAAAATTTTTTAACCCCCCCTCAAAATTTGTTGGTTTACGTTTCAAGATACGTAGATTCAGAAAATCGAATAAAAAAAAATCCGTCCGTCCGCCGTACGCCGTCCCCCGTCCGCCGTCCCCCGTCCGCCGTCCGCCGTCCGTGGCACTTTGCCCAGTTAGCGTTGAGCTAAAATTACGAAATTTGGTTTCTGGGTTTGGACCAGCCCCACAATGATCCTCGAAACTTTTCATAACCCTAGGTCAAGGGGAAGGGGTTCAAAACGAAATTTAAAATTTCGACAATGTCATATCTCCAAATATTTAACTGAACCGTGTAATGTTTAGTTCACTTTTGAATGACCTGAAAAATTACGAATCTTTTAAGACCAATTGGATTTTTTTGCGACCAGCCGTTCGTTCACAGTGACCGCGCAAAGGTTTAGGAAAAACACTAAACTTTCGCGTCGAAAACGGCCGTTATGTGACCCAACCCCCAGACGCCCAGAATAAAACTACCTTTTTTCATCTTCCCGGTAAACTACAGTCTAGAAATTTTAACCGTGAGTCGGGGATAGACCACATTGCAATATTCACTCGTTTTTTCATCTGTAAAATTATTTAAATAATACCTTTTTGTAATAATACAAATTAAATTTTGATGATGAGCTATTGACTTGAAATTTTAAAAATAGGTCAGAACTAGATCACAATGCAATATTCACTCGGTTTCTTGTCTGTAAAATTGTTCAAATAATACCTATTTGTTTAAACAAATTAAATTTTGATGATGAGCTAGATACTTGAAATTTTAAATATACGTCAGAAATGGATGACATTTCAATATTCACTCGGTTTGTATGACATGGTATGAGTATGGTATGGTATATTATTGTATGTATGATTTGGTATAATACAGTATGGTATGATAGGAAAGAAATTCGTATGGTATGGTATGTGTACGGTGAGAATATGGTATGGTGCCGATTTGCAATACAGTCTGGTATAGACGGAAGGGTGATCTGCACAAGGAAGATAATAAACCGTTGTGTCAAGAATTTGCAGAGTTTTTCTATCTACAACAGCCTGGCATACCAGGTGTTGTTTGAAGGTGGAAGTGGGATGGGCACACTGCAGCCATCACATATTATGGAATTTTCTACGTGAATAATTTTTCAGGTCATTCGAAGGTGAACTAAAATTTACACGGTTCAGTTAAATATTTGGAGATAAGACATCGTCGAAATTTTAAATTTCGTTTTGAATCCCTTCCCCTTGACCTAGGGTTATGAAAAGTTTCGAGGATCATTGTGGGGCTGGTCCAAGCCCAGAAACCAAATTTTGTAATTTTAGCTCAACGCTAACTGGGCAAAACGGCGTGGACGGCGGACGGCGTACGGCGTACGGGGGACGGCGTACGGCGTACGGCGGACGGACGGATTTTTTTTTATTCGATTTTCTGAATCTACGTATCTTGAAACGTAAACCAACAAATTTTGAGGGGGGGTTAAAAAAATTTTTTCTTTGGGCGATTCCAATGGTTCATTATCGAAGATAATAAACCAAAACACTTGAAATAGTTGAGCTGCAGTTGCACCTACCAAATATCTATTAATAACAACCAAGAAACACCGTTTCGTCACCATTCTTCTCAGAGAGGATATCAATAGGTACTGTGGCAATAATTGTTGTAACTATTTCAATTATTGTAACTGTACTGTTGATTAAACCTACTATGGATTTGTCATTTTATCATTATGTCTAAACTGAAACCATCCGCAGCTTTGTACAACCAACTGTTCGTTCACAATGAGGGCTCAAAGGTTGTGCCGATATGAACCTGTCAACACGACCGCGAATCAAACGGTTCAAATACAGGTCAATGTTCATACTGAGGAGCTGTTTGAAACATCATAATATGATAATCACTAAAACCATATTATGGTTTTAGTATTGTCGATTTATTTGTTCTGAGATACGTTTCGTGCTACGGGAATGAAGGTAATTTCGAATTTTGTTGGCAGGTACTTCTTTTATAGAACATTATTGCTGACGTAGTATTGAAAACCCCAAAATTATATCGGTACACTTTTTTTGTAATTAATTCATCATCTCTATCATTCAGGTTCTGCACAAAGGAACCCAGTCGATTCCAACAGCCGGATATCGTATTACTCATAATTAATAATAATTATTATTAATAATAAATACCAATTCATATCGACTCGAGGTGGTTATTTGAATTCGAATGGACGCTCAAGAAGAGCAATTGTCAATTCAAATACGTCGTGAAGAGCGAAAAAAGTAGACTTCATATCGACTCGGTGTTTATTTGAATTCGAATAGACATTCAAACAATTGTCAATTCGAATACATCGTAAAACACGAAAAAAGTATCGACTCGAGTGGTGTCGTGTCGACTCGAGGTGTTTATTTGAATTCCAATAGACCTTCAAAAAGAACAATGGTCAATTAAATTACGTCGTAAAACGCGAAAAAGTAGACTTCATATCGACTTGAGGTGTTTATTTGAATTCGAATGGACCTACGAGTACATGAAGAGCAATTGTCAATTCAAATACGTCGTAATTCTCGAAAACAGTAGACTTCATATTTACTCGAGGTGTTTAATTAAATTCGAATGGACCTTCAAGAAGAGCAATTGTCAATTCAAATACGTCGTAAAACTCGCAAAAAGTAGACATCATATCGACTCGAGGTGTTTATTTGAATCTCTCGTGAAGGTCCATTCGAATTCAAATAAACACCTCGAGTCGATACGAAGTCTACTTTTTACGAGGTTTACGACGTATTTGAATTGACAATTGCTCTTCTTGAAGGTCCATTCGAATTAAAGTGAACCCCTCGAATCGATATGAAGTCTACTTTTTTCTAGTTTTACGACGTATTTGAATTGACAATTGCTCTTCTTGAAGGTCCATTCGAATTAAAGTGAACCCTTCGAGTCGATATGAAGTCTACTTTTTTCTAGTTTTACGACGTATTTGAATTGACAATTGCTCTTCTTGAAGGTCCATTCGAATTAAAGTGAACCCCTCGAGTCGATATGAAGTCTACTTTTTTCGAGTTTTACAACGTATATGAACTGACAATTGCTCTTCTTGAAGGTCCATTCGAATTAAAGTGAACCCTTCGAGTCGATATGAAGTCTACTTTTTTCGAGTTCACGACGTCCTTTACAACCCGTAGTAAAAATTCACCTTCGGCCGTTGAAGCGTAAGCTCCTGGACCCTTAAAAAACAACTCCATCGTTCCTATTCATACTGAGACGATATAAGGTACCTATACAGAGATTACAAAAAGGGATGAGGTAAAGAGTTCAATGGTTCCAAGATCAGTATGTTTTTGAACCGTTTTAGTTTCCGTTTTCTGCTACGAAGAAATAATGGGACTACCTTTTATGAATGTACCAGTAGGTAGTGCAGCAACATTTGATGAGCGAAATATCTATGTGACTTGGCAGTTGACTTGGGAGTTAGTTTTCCTTAGTTGTCTTTTCTGAAATTATAATTTTACAACCCTCTGAGTGAGATTAAAGAAGTGAATGCTACTTGTATTTTTGAAGGTTGGTAAGTGGACTGTTACATAAAGCATGCAAACCAGACAACAATCATCGTAGAGCATTTCATAGCCTAGGATGAGGGTGTTGGGAGGAAAATCGTGGGGAGGGGAGAAAGACTCAACAGAATCACAGAAACGACATCTGGCAGAGAAAGGCCGTGGAAATTATTAGCGACCGCAACGTCTTTTTTCACATTCAATGAGACTTCGATTCAAATGTAAAATAGGCGGAAACCTTCATGTCTACTTGTAGATGTTAAATACATACATTACGGCAGAGCCTGTGAGAGAAAATAACTAAACCGGCCAGCGCTGACGGATGAATATCATTACCCATCGGTCAATAATTGGCTCTAAATTACCTTCTTCTCCACATGGTGTTGATGACTTCTTTAAGAATAATAAAACTCCTAACGGAACTTCTTGCGGCTTACTATATACCGGGTTGGGAAGAGTCGATAGTTGGTTATTGAACACCTGATAGGCTCCGTCTAATAACGGTATTAACACGTTCAAGTTTTTTGTGTCGCCTTTCAAAGAGTGAAAATCTGAAAATTATTTCGTTATTACGACTCAATACTTGATACAATACATAAAATGATACGTTATCCGTTACCTAAGCACATATGGCAGCTGGAGTACAGAAACCTCATTGAAAAGCACAAGTCTATCAAAAGGTCTGATGAAGTGGTTATACACTCGTACATATTCTTCAACGCTTGCCTCCTCAATATTTCCAGCCAAATGTTCCAAATTTTTTTCAATATTGAAGTTTATGTGGATGGATATCGAAAGAAAAACATCAATACCGATTCATATCTACACAAATATGTCGATATTCTTTAACATAGAAGGAGAGACACACGAACTAGAACTTCATTTTGATTTATTATCTTCGATAATGAACCATTGGAATCGGCCAAGAAGAAGAAAAGAAATACCCCCTCACAGCCCTTCAAATTTGCTGGTTTACGTTTCAAGATACATAAAGAATGCGCCGTACGCCGCTTTTAAAAAGCTTTTTGCAACATACGAATTCGTAAGGCAATAGAAACGGCTCCAAGTGGTCAACCGGAGTTGCCGATTACACAAGGTTTTCCGAATGAATATGATCTTTCGAGATATTGAAGTCTGAATTTTTTTTAAAGTTTTCTAATGAATTCTATCCGCCAGGGGACCTCTAAAGTTAAACGTCCTACATGTAGGTAAACAATTTGGAAAAAACCACAAACACGCAGAATGGCTATAAGAGCGAATTTTCGAAGAAATAATTGGTTTTATGTAAAATGTCCATGAAGAACATCTCAAGTATCAACCACGTTTCTACATCTTCAAAGTGCTCCAGTTGGAGAGCGGAATAAGCAATAGCAATTCTGACTTCCCCATGTTATTCAGCGTGTAAAAACCTTTAAAATGTGGTGTCACTTGACAGACCGTTTCATTTTTGGAATTTATGGGTAACCCCCCCCCCCCTACCCAAATTCACCCCAAAACCCCCTCAGCTGTTGGACATTTCAACGCTGAACATGACGGTGAAGTCAGAATTGAGATATCGCATTCCGTCATCAGATTAAAGCAGACTAACCATGAAGAACGTATTCTTCATCTTCAAAGTACTCAACTTTGAGACCGAAAGAGGATATCGCAATTCTCACTTCAGGAACGTATTCAGCGTGTAAAGACCTTTAAAATGAGGTGTCACTTGTCAGACTTTCATTTTTTGGCTGACCCCCCCCCTCCCTCCCACCTCACCCCAAAACCCCCCTCAGCTTACGGACTTTTCAGCTCTAAACATGGCGGTGAAGTCAGAATTCCTGTATCTCATTCCGTTATCAGATTAGAGCAGACTTAACATGAAGGTCATATCAAGTAACAACCACGTTTCTTCATCTTCTAAAACTCCCCCTTCCCCCCTTAGAGTGGTCCGATTCCGCCCATCTACGAACTCAGCCTTTCGATTGCCAAGACAGATTTTTGGTGCGAATTTGAACTTTTTATCTCAATTCTATCGAGAGTTATCGTCTGGAATGACACATACATAAACATATTTTTAAAAATTTTCATCGTTGCACGTAAGGTTCATTTACTGAGACATACGTTTTACCACTGCTGACTGGTGACACAGGGACGCATCGGGCCTTCCCAAAAATAGGTATATAATGATATAAATGTAATTCTGAAGAAAGTGGACAGTTAGACGATTGCTAAAACAGTAGATTTTATTGAGTTAGGTAGGTACAACAGAAGTAGAGTGAAAATACAATATTAAACCAGAGACACATTTCAACTTACCTAAAACAGTAGAATTGAATAAAAGTCCCTTTCTACGGGTTCTATATTAAAGTAACAATATAATCTCGAAAGGAGTTCCGTAGCAGTAACAAAATTATAAAACGAAGAGAAGAGGTAATCAAAACAAAATCACCCAAAACCAAAAGTATAACCTTCCCCCTTCCACCATGGTTGCGGTCAAGACAACAGAGAGAAGTTCACATTAAACAATCCGCTTGGGGCGCTAGCGGTACAGAACTAAATTATTAGGAGTATAATTTACACCTCCATTGCTCGGAGACTCTTTTTCCACCGGAAAAGAGCATGGAACTAACTTGGAGCTATGGAAAAAATTTGCCGCCCTATGATTTGTCTTACAATCTACCTCATAAATGGATGAGGATATTCTCGTTTTTATAGTATAAGGTCCTGTCCTAACTTCATCTAATTTATTCCTATTTAATCTATTGCCATTGGAAACATAAACCAAATCGCCCACATGAAATTCGTATTCTCTTCTACCTTGGTCCACGCGCTTCTTATTCCTCTCAAAACTCACTCTAGAATGTTCCAGTGCTTTCTGACGATCTGCAATCAAATCAGCGTCTTGTTTCAGCTCAGCAGGAACTATATCGGATGTTATTCCATATAAGAGATAAGCAGGCGAAAATTTCGTGGTTCCATGCGGCGTATCATTGTATTCCTTGGTACAAGACTCAGCAATAGTAGTCCATGGCACTGCAGCATCAGTCTCATTTATTCGACAACGTATCCTATTCACCAAAGTTTGGTTCAACCGTTAATTTAATCCATTAGACTGGGGATTGTCTACTGCTGTATAGAGCAATTCAATTCCCTTGTTGTCCAAATATGTTTTGAAATTCCTCGAATTGAACGCACCATATTGGTCTACGAGCAGCATTTTTATATCATTCCCCTCCGTCACCGGTCTAAGCAGTTTGATGAAATCAGTGGCACATTGTCCACTAGAAGTTCGGATCCACGCATACCTAGAAAAATGATCGACCAGTAAATGCATGTATTTTTTAGTCGAGTTATTCCCAGCAAAACCACCAATTGTATCAATGGACATGATATGATAAGGATATTCTGCAGGACCCAACTTAGAGAGCAATCCAATAGGTCTTCCTGACCTAGATTTATTTTTGACACATACTTCACAAGCTCTACAAAATTGAGTGATGAGATTGTCCATGTTTTTAAAGTAGTAGAAGGGCCTTAATTTCTCAGCTATCTGGCTGGTGCCAATATGCCCGTAGAATTCGTGGATTTTCCCAATCAATTCAAGTCCCAATTTTCCTGACACATAGATTCGCTTCCTGTTGTTCAGCATCTTGAAGCTAATTTTGTCATCTTTAAACACCTTCTTTGAAGCCCCAATTTCACCCGAAATTGTTGCCTGATCACTTATAATGTCCTCCAGTCGAATCATATTGATCACCTTCAGACAGTCATCATCATGTTCAAAGCTTTCCAGAACCGGGTTGCGGGATAAAGCATCAGCTTCTATGTTGTCCTTGCCTTCCTTATAAATAACTTTGAAGTCGTATTGCGACAGGTACAACATCAAATCACCCAACGCCTCATCTGTTCGCGATTTACATTTTAAATTGATAAGCGGTTTATGATCCGATGTCACAGTAAAACATTTTCCTATGAGATAATGTTGCCAATAAACGATTGCCTCTTTTATTGCTAGGCATTCCAAATACATAATCTCTTTCTTCATTTGAGAAGGTGTCAATTTTTTTGAAAAATAACCAACAGGATGCAGAATACCATCTGCTTGTGGCTGCTTCAGAACTGCACCCAGACCCAAACGGCTTGCATCAACTTCAATAACTATGTCTTTGTTATGATCGTAAATCGCTAAGACTGGTGAGGTACATAGATATCTCTTTATGTCCTGAAAACACGATTCACAGCCAGCCGACCATATAAATTTCTCGTTCTTCTTCAATAGATTATGTAACGGAGCTAACCGCTCAGTACAGCGATCAATGAATTTTCTGTAGAAGTTGACCTTCCCCAAAAGTTGACGAACCATCTTCCGATTAGTAGGACGGTGAAATTCTCTTATTGCAATCAAGTTATCTTTAATCGGACGAACCTTGCCAAATTCTATAACATGGCCTAAATATTCCACTGACTGCATAGCAAAACCACATTTCACTAGCTTCAGTTTGAGTCCTTCGTGCTTAACTGCTTCAAAGACCAAGGCTAAGTGTTCTAAATGCTCCTCAAAAGATTTTGAAAAAATCAAAATATCGTCAATATAATTTACACAGAAGCCAGTCAACTTGTGCTTACGCAAAATACCTGCTAAAATCCGTTGGAAGATAGCCGGCGAGTTTTTAAAACCAAACGGTAGAACTTTCCACTGCCAGTGACCTTTTTGCGTTATAAAAGCTGTTTTTTTCCGGTCTTTCATTCGAAGAGGTATAGACCAAAAAGCCGAGTTGATATCCAATGCGGTAAACCAACAGCAGTCACCAACATTCACTACTAGATCGTCTATCCTTGGAAACGGCTGGGGTTCAGGCACTACAATTTTGTTGAGTTCTCGAAAATCAACACAAAGCCTCGTTCGTTTTCCATCCTCCTTCTTGAAAGCCAAAGTTACAGGCGCTGCAAAAGGTGAGCTTGATTCTTCAATTAAATCATTCTCTAATAACTTGGAGATTTGGGCGTCTATCTCCTCTTGATCAGGATATGAACATCGGTATGGTTTCCGAGAAATATATTTATCCTCCTTCAACTTAATATGAGCCTCACCAACTCCAACTATACCCACATCAAACTTACCAGTAGCAAAACTTTTATCATAATCATTCAATAACTGCATAATGGCTCTCCGTTTCTTCCCATCCAAATGCTCCAAATTCACCTTGGAGAAATCCCTATCAGTTGTCAACACCAACTGATCCTTGTGCGTGGGCACGTCACCCACATCCATCAACAATCTGCCATCCGCTGTCCTCTGCCCAATTCGTAAATGTTCATCCTGAAGAAGCCTAAACTTTTTTATAGCATCCAATCCAAGTAATAAATCATAATTGAAATCATTATTTTTAACAACAAATAGATTCAGTGTATCCTCAACTTCTCCTATTTTTAAACGTAGGTTAGCCCGGCTCTTGCAAAAATTCACACCACTAATAGTTCTCAAAATACTTCCATCAGAATACAATTTTGATTTCAACAAATGCACAAGCTTTTCATTGACCAATGAACAAGTTGAACCATTATCGTAAACAGCTGTCACTGCCATATTCCCATCCACTATCACTTTAATCTTGATCAATGTACATGGTGTGAGTTTTTCCGGGCCATTCAGTTTTTTGTCTTGTTGTCATTTTCCATATCTATCCCCAAAAACTCAGTCTCAAGGACGTCATGTAGTTCAGTCAAATTAACCGCATTTTTATTTTGTATCGGCTTATTCCTACATACTGACATTGGATGAAAACGGTTTTTAAAACCAAGTCCCTCGCATATGGTGCACGGTCTTCTATCCAACTCAGGTAGTTTGTCGGTTTTCTTCTTTACTATATTATCAGTCTTCTCTGTCTCCAGATGTTGCTTTTCTTCTGATCGTTTATGCACCATGTACGAATCATTGAATTTTTTCAGTTCCATCAAAAGATCATCAATGGTCACAATCTTATCCCTATCAAGCCTATCCTGAACATCAAGCGGTAAATTATAAACTATTTGATAAATTCTATAAGTTTCGGGCATATCGCTGTCTGCTTCCAAAAGTAAGCGTTCTTTCTTGAGTACATAGTCAATCAGTGATCCAAACATATACTTGTAATTGAACGCTGCACGAATTGCAGTCCAACTCTTTTTCCCATAAACCAATAAAAAAGAAGTTTTCCAAACCTCCCAATCAGCTAACGGTAACTTGATTAAATTTGAACTATACCATTCCTTCACATTACCATCTATAAAAAGTTTCAAGGCTTCCACTCTGGTGGGGCCATCGAGAATCTTAAATCTAATACATTCTTTCTCAAAAGATGAAATCCAACTTACAGCTTCTTGTTTGCCATTAAACTTACAGACCAAAAATTTTCGTTCTATCTCACTTAAAGTTACTTCATAGGTAGTTGAAATTCGATCTTCCAACTCCTTGATACGTTTAATCAAAAAAACTTCATTGGCCGTTGTTGTTTGTCCTACAGCAATATTGCAGGCACCAGCTTCAACTATATTGTATTCTTCTAGGTAGTGGTCATCAATTCTGAAGTTATCATCTTCATCCAAATATGTCTGTCGCAACTCTGGTTTAAAAGCTACAGCAACTTTTCTGTAGCCTCCGACTTTAGAGATAGAATTTGTACTACTTACAATAGTTTTTATCGCTAATAGTTCTTTGTGTAAGTCCAAATCCTTCAGCTGATCTGGTAGGCCGAACCATACAATCTTGTCCACCGACAGCGCAGTTAACTCGAACTTTTCTTCTCCTCTCTTGATAATATGGACGTGTAATTTCTTACTTGCAGCCATAGTTGAGTAGACTTTATTCAATTTGTAATTCTGAAGAAAGTGGACAGTTAGACGATTGCTAAAACAGTAGATTTTATTGAGTTAGGTAGGTACAACAGAAGTAGAGTGAAAATACAATATTAAACCAGAGACACATTTCAACTTACCTAAAACAGTAGAATTGAATAAAAGTCCCTTTCTACGGGTTCTATATTAAAGTAACAATATAATCTCGAAAGGAGTTCCGTAGCAGTAACAAAATTATAAAACGAAGAGAAGAGGTAATCAAAACAAAATCACCCAAAACCAAAAGTATAACCTTCCCCCTTCCACCATGGTTGCGGTCAAGACAACAGAGAGAAGTTCACATTAAACAATCCGCTTGGGGCGCTAGCGGTACAGAACTAAATAATTAGGAGTATAATTTACATAAATATATATGTAAATAGTGGAGGTTTTTTTGACTAGGAAACAGTAGAGTAGTTTGCGGGTGGGGATGACCAACACTAGTCGTTGTTATCATTCGGTTTATTGCAACGTTTCAATCGTGGAACACGATCCTAATCATGCATCCTACAAAACAAAAATATGGGAGAGTTATTATGGTTAAATAGAAATGGTGACTTACAAACTACACTGGAGACCAAAAAAACCGGCGCAGTTGAATTGTTGTCGAAGAGTCAAGTTTAAATCGATAGCAGTTGGGTTAGAGTCAATAGTAAGGTCAATAACAAGGTTAACAGAGATTACGTGCAGAGGTCCATCCCTGTTTTTCCTTAACTGTCCAGTTTTTTTCCTGTAATGCTCTTATGAATTCACGATAGAAACCTACAGGAAACCAAGAAACTGGTAGCTACACCAGAAGGCCGTCCAAGGGCGACGGATCCTGCTGCAAACCCAAGCAGATCAGTCCAAGCAGCGTGATCTCCAGCAAATTGAAGACGAGCCGTTCGGTGTGAGTAGAGGACCTAAAGCACGGACTATGGAGTGAAGATTAACATCAGCAGGCTTCTGTAGGCTTCTATCGTGAATTCAAAAGAGCATTACAGGAAAAAACAGGGATGGACCTCTGCACGTAATCTCTCTTAACCTTGTTATTGACTCAAACCCAACTGTTATCGATTTAAACTTGACTCTTCGACAACAATTCAACTGCGCCGGTTTTTTTGGTCTCCAGTGTAGTTATGAATGGAATAAAGGTATAAACTTATATGATTGCTACACATTCTGTCGCGACACAGTAATGTTTGACAAGGAATATTCCTGTCAATAATAATATAATAATAATATAATTAATATAATTGTATATATACGGTAATTATTGTATATATTAAGTGTTTCTCTCCTTCTATATTCTCTTCTCCTGTGAAAATATTTATCCAGTATATCACCGCGAGTGCTTTCGTTTCCACAACCGGACATATAAATATATGCATATTTATGCATGTAATTTTTGGTGTCTTTTGGTTGTCAGTGGATTCAGGATGGTCTGAAACGGATTTTGGTATGAAAAAATTTCGAAAATTTGAGTTTTAAAAATTTGGGACCGAGAACAATAAAACTCTGCAAATTCTTGACACAACGGTTCATTATCTTCTTTGTACAGATCACCCTTCTGTCTAGATCACTAGGTCTAAATGTCTAGATCCTAAATGTTAGATTAATTATTATTGTCAATTATCACTAATTATTAACAATTTTTATCAAGTACCTACTGAAAATTATTATAATTTATTGTTAGGTATTGATAATTCGTATTTATTATTAATAATAATTATTATTAATTATGATTAATTAATACGATATAATTCTGGGGTTTTTAATACTACGTCGGTAATAATTTTTCTATAAAAGAAGTACCTACCAACAAACATTCGAAATTACCTTCATTTCCGTAGCACGAAACGCACCTCAGAACAACAAACTCGACATCACTTAAGCCATATGATGGTCCAAAGAGCTTGTTAGTATGAAAATGGACCTGTATTTCAACAGTTTGATTCACGATCGGGTTGTGAGGCACAATCTTTGAGCCGTCATTGTGAATGAACGGCTGGTCGTACAAAGCTGCGGATGGTCTTAAAAAATTCTACGGAACAAACTCTATCTAAATATGAAATAAAAAACATACCGTTTGATGGGAATTTTTCGAGATATGGAATTTTCAAAATTTCAAAATTCGTTTTGAACCCCTTCCCCTTGACCTAGGGTTATGAAAAGTTTCGTGGATCATTGTGGCGCTGGTCCAAACCCAGAAACCAAATTTCGTAATTTTAACTCAACGCTAACTGGGCAAAGTGCCTCGGACGGCGGACGGCGTACGGCGGACGGACGGATTTTTTTTTATTCGATTTTCTGAATCTACGTATCTTGAAACGTAAACCAACAAATTTTGAGGGGGGGTTAAAATTTTTTTTTCTTTGGGCGATTCCAATGGTTCATCATCGAAGATAATAAACCAAAAATTAAAAAATTCGCTTAAAAAAAAAAAAAAAAAAAAAAGACATTGATAATCAACTACAAAATAACATCTTGTATCATATAAATAACCTCCCGTGTAGTTTTTTCTCTGTAACGGTCACATATTTTCATTTCCCTACTCAGATGAGGTCTTTCGCACAATGCGTGTTCGCGATGGCCTTCTCTTGTCTCACATATCAAATTAGTCGAGTCTAAGGGAAAACTGCGGGTAGCCCAGAGCTGGTGGGGGACCACAAACCGTTGGTCCACATCTTATTAATGTGATCACTTGTAGGTCCTCTCACCTTTATTATTTAGTGCACACCTGCTCGGTGTATGTTTTATATCTACAGGATGAATAAAGTTTACCGGAGCTCGAGTATCGTGAGAATATTAGGCTGGTACGAAGACAGGAAGGCAGAGTTACGGATGGGCCTCAATGCAGGCCGATGAGGGCTCACGTCTGTATGACATAGGTATGTCGAAAAATTTTTTTTAAAAATTTTATTGTATTTATTTCCAATAAACATACATAGGTATAAACATAACAATAGCTTCACAAGAAAACATTCCCCTATGTGGGCTACAAGCCCGAGTTGGGGAGTCCGGTACATAGCTATGAGTCCGGTGCTCTCATGAAATGAACAAAAGTAAATGGGAACTTCTTTGTTGTCCAAAAAACTTACACAACACTTACCAATTAACTAATTAATTCATATTTATCAATAAAGAAATTATTGAAATTACAGAAATTAGTAAATTATAGTACTCCTAGAAATACTCTCAGTTAATGTATCATGAATTTTCCCTCAATAAAAAGGCTGTATAATCCGAATGACCCCTTCCCCCATTTCTGTTCGGATTAACGCGACCCGACTGTATATATATACAGATTTAAGATGATGAGAGGTGAGGGGAAAGCAAATAACAAAACTAGGTTGAGAGTGGAATAAAATAAGTTTGGTTTATTGCTCTCAAGCTACACAAAGACTCACTGTTGTACAACAAGCCGACCCAGCTGCAAAGATGAAAAGAGGGGAGGAATGCTATCTAGTATTTCATTGGTCCTATGACTGGACGAACACGTTATCAAGTATCAATCTGAACCCTCGTTACAAAATTTGTACTATTTAATAGTACTTTACCTGAGAGCCCTTGTCCCAGGAGGTGGTGCACCCTCGCAAACGGACCAGGTACCAAAGGCATCGGGAACGCGCTAAAAGATCGTAAAGTTGGAAGGACTTGTCATAGGGACAGTCTCGATCCCGAAATATATATACATATATACACAGGTTGTATTCAAATGACCAAGCTAGTCTTTTTTCCGTGTTTATTTTTTCACGACGTTTCGGCAATGGAACAAAGCCCTATTCATGTGAGATTACCTACAATAAGATCGGAACAGAATTAATAGTTACATGAATGTTAGGAATATTATTTATATGATACGTTGGGAATGCTACTTACATGTAGAAGTGAAAATGTCCTACATTAAACTAACGAACTATTGTAGAGAAGTGAAGAAAGGGAGGTGGATCAGTTTGTGGATAATATAAAGATGGAACTGACTAACTGCTGTGTGGAAGTGATTCTATGAGGAAGGGGTACATTAGTTTGTGTGTGGTGGAGGATGAAATCTAATGAGACATGATGAATATGGACAGGAACTTAGAATTATTTAATAATATTCCTAACATTGATGTAACTAACTTCATACTAACATATCACTCTGCATTTACAATATTAATGGCTTAAAGAATAAATTAGCAGATTTTATAACTTATATGAATAATTTTGATATATTTGTAATGATTGAAACACACGTAGAGGAGGCTGATTATCACCTGTATGAAGATAAATTCAGGAACTATAAGCTAAAATGGATGGCGGCTTCAAGGGTGTCTAGATTCGGTCGTGCACGTGGTGGAACGCTGATGGGTATAAAAAAGAATAACAATCGCGATATATGTGAGTTTACAGAAATAGATGGTAGATACATGATAAAAATGAATAGCATTAGTGCTAGCATTCTCCCCATCTACCTACGCGATGAAGCTTGGGAAGAAGCATTTGAGGAACTTAAACTGTTTGTAGGGAACAATACCGTCGTAGCCTCATTGAAGAATTCAACTATAATTAAATAAATAAAAAAAAGGACAAAAAATAAAAAATTATGTATATATAAACTTAATAATAGATTACTAAATTAAATAGTAAACGAAAGAAATACCAAATGTTCACTATGGAATTAAAATTAATAATAACACTGATTATACAACTACTTATAAACAAACTTATTTTCCGTTATTTATATGTTTAAATGAATTAAGGGGTGTAGGATAATATGTGCAATATATTTAAATAACAAAATTATCTGTTCAAATATTCATTTATGCTTCTATATGTTTATTATGCGTTTATTCATACAATCTTTCTATACAAAATTATCTGTTCAAATATTCATTTATGCTTCTATATGTTTATTATGCGTTTATTCATACAATCTTTCTATATAAGACTTATTTATTAACATTACATAAACACCACTACTGCAGGAAAGCAAAAATAATGATGATACTAACTTATAAAGTGCTCGAAAACCTGTGATTATAGCTGTGATATATAATGTATAACTTCTATATTATAATATTATTAAAACTAATTATTGATAAATTATCATGGCGAACTCCGGCTGACGGTAATATATACCAAAGCCTATCATGTTGTAAGGTTCTGGGCATTGTAGTTTTCAAACTAATAAAGCATGTTATCATTCATTCATTCATTCATTCATGTAACTATTAATTCTGTTCCGATCTTATTGTAGGTAATCTCACATGAATAGGGCTTTGTTCCATTGCCGAAACGTCGTGAAAAAATAAACACGGAAAAAAGACTAGCTTGGTCATTTGAATACAACCTGCTTCTTCACACTAGTCAACCCCATCAACACATATATACACATATAATTTTGGTGTCTTTTGAGTGGATTCAGGATGGTCGAAAAGGATTTTGGTATGAAAATTTCCGAAAATTCGAGTTTTAGAAATTTTGGACGGAGAACAATAGCTACATTTTCATCGAAAATTCGCTAAAAGCTTGACCGTCAAGTAAATTCGATCGTGCGTGCGCAAAATCTCAGGTTACGTGGCCTCTTCCGAATTGGTGGCACGAAGGGGCTGAAAAGGATGGCCAACTGATTGGACGGGCTTCGTTCGAACCCGGGGGCTTTTTGAGTTAGTGGACCATATTTCAGATGTTTACTCTGCGATGTTGGGCGTTCCTTGTTTGTTCTGCCTTCGTATAACATGAGGCGCTCTCCGCCGCGGTGGAAGAGTACGGAGCCCACGCGATATGACGTCACTAGATGACGACACGAATGGTCGATGACACGCAATGTACTAGTAGTCCGAATTTTATCATGTTTGACCCCCCCCCCCCCCGGGACAGGAACCCTGTCTGCATCCGATAAGACGCGTCCGCGCCGGACGTGGGTGGGGACTCTAAAAGTTCAACTTTGCACAACAAATCCGCAGAATCGGGCCACTCAAAGGGGGGTTTTAGGGAGACAAATTTTCCATAAATTCCCAAAATGAAAAAGTCTGATAAGTGACACCCCATTTCAAAGTGTTTCTTACGCTCAATACGATGGTAAAGTCAGAATTGTGATATCACAATTCACACTATTCATCATATCACAATTGTTATACTTAATATCACAAGTTGGAGATGAAGAAAAGTGATTTTTATCTTCGATAATGAACCATTGGAATTTTTGAGATGTTCTTCATGGTTCACCTGCTCTAATCTGATAACGGGATGAGATATCACAATTCTGACTTCACCATCGTCTTCTGCGTTGGAAAATCTACTGACATGGAAAACTGTTAATTTCCAAAACTTTCGCTACTTTCCAAAACAGGTTAGTTTCAGGATTTCGCTGAGTTTTAGCCAATATTAAATCCTAAATTGAACTGAATTTATTCACGATTTTGACAAACACACAATTACCTAATTGCAGCAATGGAGCAATTGAGTGATCGAGGTAATCGGTAAAAATGGCAAACAGAGTAATTTGGAAGATGGCAAAATCACCTTCGAAAATTTGGAATCTGCTTGGAAAATTGAGAACATTAAATGTTTTCAACTTTAGCTTATAAATTGGAACAAATTTTGTTCCAATTTATAAGCTAAAGTTGAAAACCTACACATACAGGGTTTCTAGTGTAAATATGTAACAAACTCAGGGAATCTATTCTACAGGTAATTTGCAACAAAAAATGTCTGGTAGAGTTTTTTTCTTACTCAACTGGAAATCCGACTTTTTTCACTTTTAAGATTTTTTTGTCTTCTTAACCTCGTCTCTGTAAAACGGACCTAACTTCCTTCAATTATCATGTAAAATAAACTCTGAGGTAACCGTTGGAAAGAGCGTTAAAGTTCTTATCTCTTTGATTCAAAACCCGATTTTTTTAGTCTGGCTCAACTGGTAAAAACTGACGAAATTAAAAAATTTGAAGATTTTCAAATTTAACCTTGAAAAGGTTTTTGCGATGGGACCCCCCGCCGAAAAACGACAGGAAAAAGTGACATGTGTACCATGAAATATTTCCTCATTTAAATTGAAGCGCTACTTCGGTTGGCTGCATTGGGCAGGCCCGCCAGTCATGCTCAGTGATACGGTCGTCCGCCATCATTTTTTCGCGGAGCACATGCGAAACCTTCACTTTCCATCTTCCTTCTCGTGTAATGGCTCTACCGTCTTGTAATACCTCTTCGATTTTATATTTGATCAGTGAGTTATTTCAATCTGTCATTGGAAGTTCGGCGGTGTACTAAAGGAAACGATCATCGTGATTCTTAAGCAGATTGGTGAATTCGTCTCAGCTTTCTCCCAGCGGTATGTATTTCATCATACTCGGGAACTTCCACCACGTGTTGATATTTTCCCGAGCAAGTACTCAAATCAAGAATATATTCCTTTTTGCAGTCCATCTCTCCAGAATCGTTGAGGACAAGAGACATCTGCGATCACCGAAATTACGAGTACTACATACATCATCGCACTACCATACCTCTTCGCCAATCCCTCTACCGGTATGTTTCACGACTTTGCCAAAAGTTCAACGGAGCTCTCATTTGACGCGACGTAATATTATAACATTTTATTCGTTGCAGTTTCAAGTCACGGATTGGGACTTACCAAGAAAGCACCTACTGGCGACTTCCGATCATTGTTTGGAGTCAAGTCTTCCAGTCTCCGAGCCGATAAGTCCCTTTTCCTTTCCTGTTACCGTACGGCACCAATTTTCCCTTTATTTTTATTTGCTCGAGTACCGACAGATTTATTTGTGCAAAATCCGATCTCTTGCCTAGTCACACATTTTATTTTTCCATTAAGAAATTTCATTTTATTTTTCCATTAAGAAATTTCATTTTTTTCATATTGACTGTTTTCCCACAAGAGTTGCGTTCATTAAATTTATTTTCAATTTAGAAGCGTATTCAAGTTATTGATTTTCTTCCTTTATCTCCTACAGAACAATTTTTGGTTATTTTAATTTTTCCTTCTTTGCCTTTGGGTTCATCCCCACTTTTCAATTAATTTTTCTGTTCCTTTTTGCACACATGAAAGTAGCGCTATGATTTATTATGATTTTCACCTACAACCGATCGTTGCAAAGGAAATTTATTTTCGCCATTATTCATCGCACAAAATTTGTTCACCACTTTTTGGAAAGCTGTGAATTTATTTGACACCAGACCACATGCCACGCTGCCAATTTCCCCCTCCTTACATTCCGGAGAACCATTGGTTACGAGTTCATTTTGTTGAGAAAACTTCTTAATGGAGTGAAGTTCTGGCTTAGTTACCTACGACGAAAATGATGCTGATGTACCTAGCCTAACTACTAAATTATTAAAAACCAATTACACTCTCGCTGATCACGAATTCGACAAATATGCTTGACGACAAAATTTGTCGTTTAATGTGCTTGACAACCTGATGTTATTATTAATAATGCGCATCTTTTTTTATTCGTTAGAAAAAGCAATATTTAAAGAGTTCATCGCGAACTGCTCTTTAATAAGGAGGTATCTTAAATAATACGGTGGAAGAAAGAGAAAGAGGGAGAGGGAGCAAAAACCTTTTCAAGGTAGGTACGTCACATTTTAGCCGTTAGGCTCTAAGCGGAAATCATCCGGGGGTGCAGGGGGCGAAGCCCCCGCCGAGGCGGGCAGCGCCGAGTTTTATAAGTTGTTCGCTTTGTTATTACGGAGGCCAATCGGCGGGCACTCCTTGGGAAAAACTTGCCCGAAATCTCAGCCTTCCACCGGTATAATTATTTTTTAGTTTTTTTTTTTGGGGGGGGGGGGGGGGGGAGGGGGGAACTTCCTTTGAGAAAATTGAGTTTGTATGCGAAAAAACGTGTATTTTCAGGCATATTTCAGGCACATTTTCACGCTGAATCGAATGGTGACATACCCAGACCTCCCTAGCAGCGAATTAAATGAGTTTTCAGTCGCAATATTTCCATTTCTGGGTGAGAAAGTGTCAAGTCAACGGCATTACTTAGGAAATATATTTATTTTCGAGGGAGGGCCGTCGTAAAATAAAATTACGTGAACTGTTTAGAATGTCCTCCTGTGCTAACTCCTCAGGCAAGTACCAAAAATGAGGGTTGAATGTCGTAAGGGCTACTTGAGCAACAGTTTCGTCAACGTGGCGATAGTAATTGAAGGTGTGCCAGAGTTCCAGATCGTTCTTATGAGTATCAGATACTAGTACCTATCAGTAGCAGATTCTGCTGCTTTTGGGGCGTTCAGCCAGATCTTGATAAAAATCAGTACGTTAAATATACAAATACGTCTCAGTTTTTACACTTTCTGGGAATCGTAGTTCATTCTGACCCTGAAAGCGAACATTTTCGCTGTGTACATTATCATTGACACCTAGCTTTGTGGAACGCTCCAGGCTTTTGATGACGAATCCTTCTTGTCGGGATTTCACCTAATCTAGGGACGCGGGAGCGTCCCGCCCGCCAAGAAAACCGAAGCCCTGAAAACCGAAGCGACTGAGACACTGATTACGCGACGGAACAAGTTGGGGTTTTCACCCTACCATAGCTCGGTCCCCTGAGTGTCTCGAGAGTTGATTTTTTGTACACCAACTCTCCAGGGGCACGTGAGGACGTAAAACAAATTTCAGCTCTTGGGAACATCAGGTGTCGGGGGTATAACAATTTTAAAACCACTATTTTTCACGTTTTTCGTGTTCTTCTTCTTCTTCTTCTTCTTGTTGTCGTTGTTGTTCATTGACGGGGCTACAGCCCAGCAGACAAATCGGATCGAGCTGAAATTTTGCACACACGTTTGTTATGCTCCAAGGGAGTGCCTTTTGACCATTTTTTCTCCCTCCCCCCATTTCCCCCCCAATTAGGGGGGAAATAGTGTTTTTTAGGAATTTCAAATGGTCATAACTCCTTCAAAATTGAAGCTTTTTCAGATTTTCTTTTTTAGTTGTGTTCAGCTTTTCAAACTGTTTAATTTGAGATCAAAAAATGCTTCCTAAGGGGGAAAATAAAGGAGTTATGGTGATTTTTCTATTTTCAACAACAACTGCCGCAAATATTGATGAAAATTGGTGCGGTTGGTCTTAAAATGTCCGCTAGGTTGTCTAGAATATGCTCAATAATTTTGAACTAAATCTCAATCGATTTGACTAATCCACAGCCAAAAATACGTGAATAAATTCCACATCTACTGATTTGGCTAATTTCCGAAAACATCAAAGTTGAACGGTGGTCAGAAAAATTGTCGTAGAGTGGCGCCTGTTTAAGGATCGATAGGAAATTTAATGGGCTTTCGAATGAGGGTAGCACACTTTGCCACTTTTCCCAACGGTTCTCGAGTTATTCGCGATTTTTGGTATAAAAACGTGCGTTTTACGTTTTGCAAACTTTCTGTGGCCGCCGGTAGCCTCGTGGACAAGCGCGTCTGTCCGCGATGCGTAAGATCTTGGGTTCAATACCCGCTGGCGTGAAAGGATTTTTCACATACTTAGCCGTTGCGGCGGTCACCTGGTGGAAAGCAATGGCAAACTACCACCAGTATCATTTGCCTAGTACAGCCTCTCAAATAGTGCCGTTCGGAACCGGCGATAAACTGTAGGTCCCGTATAACTTGTGAAGACGTGCATCACAGGATTATATGTGAGAGGTCGCCAACGTCCGAAATTCGGACACGGCACTCCAAGAAGAAGAAACTTTCTCTTTCCACTTTCTCTTCGACACCAATAATTAAAATTATTGTAATGATTCTCAACAACAAAAATTTGCACAATCCCCAAGAAAAAATGCAACAAATTTTCAAAAAATTTCTAATTCATATTCATTCAAATTTCTAATTCTTTCTATTTTTTCAAATTTAATAATAATAATAATTGTTTTAAATTTTAATAATTTTTTAAAATTGTTAATTGTTTTAATTAATCGAAAATTTTAAAACTACTATTTAACCAATTCGCAAAAATTTTAAAACTACTTATTTTTCAAACACATTTCAGATAACAAACAATAATTTCCAAAAAATAATTATTCTTGTCACAAAAAGAAGAAACAAAAAGGCAAATTAGTAGGCGTACTAATTTTTTACTAAATTTTGACTAGGATAAAACTTCATTTAGGAAAACATTTACTAGTTACCTCGTAGGTACTTTTGTTAAATTGAACCGTATTGTATAAGTACCGCTCGAAAACTAGCCATGCAAAAAGATGTGATATCCCCCAAAAACAACTCCGTTGTAAAAACTGACCCGCCAAAAAACCTCAGCCGCAAAAAGGAATGATATCCATTTTGCCCGCCAGCCACATATATAGGATGCTCAGTGCTTCGCACCTCGCTGTTGAGTGTGCACATAGAAACCTGATCCTCCTACCCCTAACCTCCACCGTCAATGTTTTCCTGTTCCCTGTCACCTTCCCACAACCCCCTCTCACCCTTAGTCACCCTCGGTTTCACCTAATATGTTTCCTCTCAGGGGCGGCTCGTGGGCTCAGAAACTGGTGGGGCACCAGGGCAATATTTAGGTGCATACCTACCTATTAGGTACTCACTATAGGAACTAAACTCAAACTACCCTTACAGCTAAACTGCTTCATAATTAATGGTATGCAGCTCTTAGCAAGTCAGGAAACATCGTTCTCCAAAGAGTTCTCTTGAGGAGAGGGAAGATTACTGACCAGGATTACCGACGAGGAAGTGGCTGCAAGGCAATCCCACCTACCCACCCAAATAATTATCTTCAAAATGATGGGAAGAATAAAAGAGAAATTGTGTTCAAAGAGTACATTATAAAGGTAGTCAAAAAATTATATTATTGGAGTTTCTATTACTGGGGTTTTTAAAAATTAGCAATCGCGACCATCTGCTTCCTAGCCGAGTGGTACCTTGAAAACCCCCTCTAAAAATGTCCTCTTATGCCCAGATTGCACATACGTTTTCTTATCCAATCGTATCAAAACATTTTGAGCGATCACAGAACAGCAAGATTGATTTCAACTAGCTTTTAGAGTTCGTTGGTTAGCTCAAACAAAGCTCGAGTCAACGAAGTCACCATCAGTTTCAGGGATAACAAATAAAACAGTATTCTCAACGGTTGGCTGAGCTACATAATAATATTATGTATATTACTGTTATTAACGGTTATTAACTGTTATTAACTTACAGAATGTAGAAATCAACAAATGAGATTCCCTTGGGCGAATAGTGATCCACGTAGTATAGTAGGGTTTTCTGTGGATCCACTTCAGTCTTGACGACTAGCAAAGCGTTCACGCGTTGCACGTGAGATATTAAATTTCAATGTTTAGTTGATTAATATTATGGAGACAATAATTCACTTTTACTATGATGAGTAAATACGAAGCTAAAAACCACCAGTCAATGCATTCAAAATAATATTATAACGTCAGGCAACATTTTGATATCATTCTTATCAAACATGGAAGAAAGCATGGAAGAATGAAACTCCGTTCTTCCTTGACAAGGAACGATTCAACGATCGATTGTTTTCGGCGTTCAACTTGATACGATATTTTGGCCACCGCCCGGAACGCCTCCTATCTCGGAACACAGAGTGCCTTCCCCCACCCCAGGAAGCGCCTATACCTTCAACATTGAGACTGGGGCACTTCTGGTCGATCCGATAATCGACTTTTTTAATCGATAAATCGAAACAAAATGCGACTCAGTGGAAGTGGGTAGTCATGGAGGAAGGGAGATCTCCCTTCTTCCATGGTGGGTAGTAGTAGGTAAGATTTTTTTCTCCTTGTTCTATGTTTTTTCTGTTTTCCTTTGCAAATTTTTGGGTGGGGCGAGGGCCAAGGTGGCCTTATGGACGAGCCCCCACTGTTTCCTCTGTTACACCAGCAGGGAGCTTTACGCTTCTTTCAATGCTGTTGGCGGGAGCTTTTTGCCAGATTAACAAGCCTGAATTGAAGCATTACTATATTATAAGTATTACTGGTGGTCACGAGTAATCAGTGGTGGTACACCTAGGTATAATGAAGTAATGCTTCAATTCAGGCTTGTTCATCTGGCAAAAAGCTCCCGCCAACAGCATTGAAAGAAGCGTAAAGCTCCCTGCTGGTGTAACAGAGGAAACATATTAGGTGAAACCGAGGGTGACTAAGGGTGAGAAGGGGTTGTGGGAAGGAGACAGGGAACAGGAAAACATTGACGGTGGAGGTTAGGGGTAGGAGGATCAGGTTTCTATATGCACACTCAACAGCGAGGTGCGAAGCACCGAGCATCCTATATATGTGGCTGGCGGGCAAAATGGATATCATTCCTTTTTGCGGCTGAGGTTTTTTGGCGGGTCAGTTTTTACAACGGAGTTGTTTTTGGGGGATACCTATTATGAGAAGGACTTCGGCACATTCTCGATAATCTCCAAGAAGAAGAAAATCTTGTCCTTGGTTGAGAAACAGGTTCATACCTACCATAGACCTATATACCTATATAGATATACCTATATAGATATATAGGTCTATGGTTCATACCAGCATTAGACACGGTCGACGTTCGACCACCCATCGACATTTCGCTGGCTTTTAGGCTCGTTTCATATCTGGTAGCTCTTTTCTGGTAGGTCATTCTAAACTTACTATGCATATAGTAAAAACCTATAATTGTATGCATTTTTAAATGGTATTTACTAATTAAAAAGGTCATACCTTTAAAAGGTATGACCTTTTGGAAGTTACAAAATTCGTTTGAAAACTATGGGGGAAACAAATCAAGAAAATGATTTTTTCCCTTAAATTTCAGAACTTTAACCCCTACTGGCAAACTTTCCTGACCACTTACAGACTTGAAAATTTGAGGCCTTCCATTTGGGGGTAAATGTCACAATTTAAGCCCTGGGGAGCACGACTTTTCGAGTAAAAAGATTTTTTGCTCCTCCCTACAATCCTGCTATTCAATCAATGCTACCACCGCACCTACACAAAACAACGCTAAGCTACAGTAGGGTTCCCTTAGAGATACGGTAACATACGAGATGGACGAGGGGACCCGACGGGTGTCGTTCTTTTGGGAAACGTCCGAGTTTCAAATCAATCAGATTTCAATAATTGAATTACGATAATCACAATTATTGTGATCTCGTGGAGTTATGTTTTACGTGGAAACTGGTGTTTACCTGCAATAGCAATTCAATTAAAATAATGAATCGGTTTTTTTCAATTTTATTTCTCATGCGCATTTCACACAACGGCAACTGGGCAAAGTTTTAATTTTCATTAAATTTCGAAATTGAAATTTCAAAAATTTGCGACATGATCCTCCGAGCTATTGGTTATTGTAATCGATTCCCGTTTGCTGATTTTCAGAATTATGAGATCCAAAGGCGTGGCAACGGGGCGCACTTTCGATATTGAATTTGTACACAACTTCAGAGTAGTGAATAATGAGTATTTTCGATGGACTTGCAATCACGTTGTTTGCTTTCAAATGTAGTTCTATTTAATTTTAAACGATGTCTCTACCGTGTATAGTACTGCAATACAATGAATTGTGCATTGTATAATGAAGGGCTCTAGCATTCAAGTGGAAAGATGTGTAGTGACTTTTTATGTTTAGGTATTCCTTCGTTATGATTGATTCGAGTAGAGTCATTTTGGTAGCAGGAAGGCGACTATATTTCAATGAAAACCAAATCACGTGTGCTGGAGGCGTCTCGTAACATGTCACCGGGTGGGAAGACCTGATGAGAGCTTTTGAAACGTGTTGAGAATGAAGGGAACGTACAGGTTAGGCCTTAGGTGTAGTAAAGGTCTCATGTATATAGAGGTTTTCTATTCGAGTCCAATCCAAATATAAAGACGGAGATGATGAGGTTATTACAGGAGGTAGACGGGTCCCAGATGCCTTGTTTGCATATTTATATTGGAATCACAGGGCAGAGAGGGGCTACCTGCGGGGCTCCTAAGGTAATTAATTTGTCCAACCTTTCTTCAATTCAGCTTTTCTAAACCCTCGTCTCCAACTGATATCGAAAAGAACCCTCTATTTGGTAACACTTACTACTTTCCAGCGTAAGCCTTAATTCATTAAAATGCTGCCCACAGTCACGTTAGGAATCAAATTATTCAAATTAGAACGCAATATTGTATATTACCTACTCAATCATCCAAAATAGCCCTCATAAATCGGTTGCCGAGGCATTGCACAGTCGTGTGCAGCACGACTAGGAGTCCAATGTATGTCCGTAAATTGCAACACAAGAAAACGCGAAATTCCATACTCGAAAAGCTTAGAAAAAACAGTCGAAGGTAATCAGTGAGGTTTTTTCGATATACAAAACGTTCCGGGAGTAGCGGCTACCTGTGCTGTCAGCCCATTTCTGAGCGAATAGTCCCAAACACTAGGACTACAACTAGGAAATTGTCCACAACATGGTGATATTGAGTTTCTTTTTCTAGATACTTTTCGTGTCATGTTGTGAATTGGTGTATTGTTTTTAATTAACAATTATTGTTTGGTGATCATACATTTTCCACAAGCCGACAGTAGTCCATGTCAGGTACCACAGGCTGTGACACATTTTCCTGATAAGTGTGGAACGGTTGAAATATGTTCAACTTAAGAATGATTTTCCCTTCATTTAATATCTTTAGGAAGGTGTGTGAGTGCACTTTGTTATTGATCTTGGTGAATGAATACATTATTGTGTGAATTGTCTTATCTACCCCCATGCAGGAAACAACGCCCATTTTGAAATAAACCCATTTGTTGGATTCTTCCAATTGACGTTGGATTTCCTTTACATTTCGTCCACAATTATCCTTCATGTTTGCTCCTCTCATTCCTTCCGCCCTCCCATTTCAGTCATAATTCTCTCTCGAGCGATCCTCCTAATTACACGTTGTAATTCTAAACTGAGATATCCATCTCAACGGAGCCGCATTGTTGGCCAATATAATCTCTCATCATTGGTGCCCGAGGTAATTATCAGTTGTCTGTAATGATTACCTTTTCTTTCCCCGGGTTGATCTATGGCCGAGGCCTTGCGAGGTGAGGCCATGATAGCTATTGCGTAGTGATTAATTGTCGTGGAAAACCGGTGATCTCATTTCCTTAAATTACCATTAAAAAGGAATTGTGCTCAATTGCCGAAGAAACGCTTCAAAGGTGGGTCGGTTGGCAGGTACCTTTCATACAACTTCCTTGAGGCTTGTTGAATGTTTTGTAAATTGCATTTCACACAACTGAGACGTATATTTTGTTCCATTGCTCATCCATAATTCATAGCCTCAGGTCGATAGGAAGAGATGCCAAATAAGGGTTGACGTTGTCAAAAATTCGAATAACAAATTAAATATTCGCAAGTGGTTTGTGTTCATGACGGTACTGTACCTACATTAAATAAATTTTATTGTAAAATGAAATATGGGGAACACCCCCAGACCCCTGGATTATTACAGTTTAGATCAAAGATCTATCACAGAGGAAACATAGTACCTAGTAGAAGAAAAATGCTCATTAATGCGCGAAAGTCAACTTTCACTTGACACCCTCAATGACTTGACACTCACAAGTGACCAATCCTACACCTGAACACGAGAGATACTGAAGGAGGAACTTTAAAAGGCTTCTAAAGCTAATTTCTATGATCTTCACTCTGTGAAGCTGTAGTTTGGTATGTACCTTTCTTAGGACTTTAACTTGACGCTGCCCATGCCCTGGATCAGGGGAGTGGCTCCTACAGCTAATTTCGATAATATTCACTCTATGAAGCTGTAATTTTGTATGTAGTCTCCTTAGGACTTTAACTAGACGCTGCCCAGGCCTCGAATCAGCTGATTGGCTCTTAAAGCTAATTTCTATACAAATAATATTATTCAATCTTGTGCGAGAGCTCGTCGAGTCAACATCGGAGCGACCTCCCGCGATAAAGGTTTATTAAAGTGGTGTTTCGCTTCGCATTTGGGAATGTTTACATAGTGGCATGACCGACAAAGGCGACCCCGATGGCGCCGTTGGCGGGCAGACGATCAAGGAGATTGTTGAACAAACAAAGCGAGAGTTATTGCAACACCGCGTAATAACAAGTGTCCTACCGATTGCAGACCCCCACGTAAGTGATGCTTTCAATAATTTATATTCTGTTATAGCTTCCTTATGTGATTCCCTCAGTCAAGCCAACGATCATATTGTTAAATTAAATGCAAATCAAAAGGACGAACAAAGGGCATCGAAATTGACTCAACCCAACGTCCCTACATCCTACAGTACGGACGAAGATGAATTGTCTAGAGAAACTGACTGGATCCTAAAAAGGGTCTGCATGTGTGAAATGTGCTGGACAGCATAAAACTTCTGAATGTGCCCTGAACAAAGCAGATGCCCCCAAATGTGTCAACTGCAAAGGGAATCATCCAGCGAATTATCGAGGATGCGAGGTAGCTAAGGAGCTACAAAGAATGAGAAACAAAATTACTAAACCCCAACTGAAAGAACAGACCAAGCGCGATGCCTCAGTTGAGAGTAATTTTAATAGGCGGAAATCGCTTACTACAACCATGACAGGAGCAACTACTCCAAAGGTTTCATATGCTACCGCTGCTAAAAAAGAGGTTAATGTGTCGAACACAGAAAAAATGCTGGCACAGATACTGGAAAGACTGGATGAACAAAAACATACCAATAAACAGTTTTTTGAAAGAATAACTAAGCTAGAGAAGGGACTTACAAGCTATTGACTAATTTAATGGGACCGACTTTAAGAATAGCAACATGGAATGCAAACGGATTGCTAAATCACATCAAGGAAGTCGAATTATTTCTCCACTCCAACAAGATAGACATCTTACTTATTTCTGAGAACCATTTCACTCGGACGTCATACATCAAAATAAGAGGATTCACGTGTTATCATACGCTACACCCAAGCAATAAAGCTAGAGGAGGTTCGGCAATTCTCATTAAAGCTAACATCGCTCACCATGAAGAACCAAAAATCGAAGAGGAAAAAATGCAGGTAACTTCGGTCAAGGTACAACTCAATAATAAAAGCTTTAGTATAGCCGCAATATACTGCCCCCCCAGGTTTAACCTAAAAAAAGATGATTATACGGTCCTTCTTAAATCGCTTGGTAACAACTTTATAATTGGAGGTGACTACAATGCCAAAAATACCTTCTGGGGTTCGCGATTAACCACGGCTAAAGGTAAAGAGTTGTATGAAGCAGCAGCTTCTTTCAAGTGCGACTTTCTCTCAACTGGAAGGCCTACATACTGGCCCACGGATGCTAACAAAACCCCAGACCTAATAGACTTCTTTATAAGCAGAGGTATCTCAAGTGGTTACATAAATCTAGAGGACAGCGACGACCTACCCTCTGACCACTCGCCTGTTATAATAACAATCAGCGAAAAAGTAATCATTAGTGAAAATTCTCCGAGTTTATTCAATAGAAATACTTGCTGGTCCTGTTTCCGGCAGCAATTGGAAACATCGATCGACCTTAAAGTTCCTCTGAAAACCCCTAAACAACTGGAAGACGAACTTGACTTATTTATCAATAACATACAACGAGCAGCCTGGTTATGTACCCCAATAAACCAAAACAGCAACTATGACACTAATTCGAAATCATATCCGCTAGAAGTAAGGGATCTCCTGTGCGCCAAACGTAAAGCTAGAAGGAAATGGAAGAATAACAGAACCCCTGAAAACAAAACTATTCTCAATAGACTCGGTAACAAACTTAAATATCTTATTAGATCAATGGATAACCAATCAGTTGAACATTTTTTGAGTAACCTAACTGCAGAGAAAGACACCGAATACTCCCTCTACAAGGTAACCAAAAGTATAAATAGACCTAAAGTTCATTCACCTCCAATCAAAAAGGATGACGGGACATGGGCCAGAAGTAACCTAGAGAAAGCTCAACTTTTTGCAGATCATCTCTATGAAACCTTTCAACCTCTTCCAGTACAGACACCTGAAGAAAATGCAACACTGATAGAAAAACTCTGCAAATTCTTGACACAACGGTTCATTATCTTCTTTGTACAGATCACCCTTCTGTCTAGATCACTAGGTCTAAATGTCTAGATCCTAAATGTTAGATTAATTATTATTGTCAATTATCACTAATTATTAACAATTTTATCAAGTACCTACTTAAAATTATTATAATTTATTGTTAGGTATTGATAATTCGTATTTATTATTAATAATAATTATTATTAATTATGATTAATTAATACGATATAATTCTGGGGTTTTTAATACTACGTCGGTAATAATTTTTCTATAAAAGAAGTACCTACCAACAAACATTCGAAATTACCTTCATTTCCGTAGCACGAAACGCACCCCAGAACAACAAACTCGACATCACTTAAGCCATATGATGTTCCAAAGAGCTTGTTAGTATGAAAATGGACCTGTATTTCAACAGTTTGATTCACGATCGGGTTGTGAGGCACAATCTTTGAGCCGTCATTGTGAACGAACGGCTGGTCGTACAAAGCTGCGGATGGTCTTAAAAAATTCTACGGAACAAACTCTATGAAATAAAAAACATACCGTTTGATGGGAATTTTTCGAGATATGGAATTTTCAAAATTTCAAAATTCGTTTTGAACCCCTTCCCCTTGACCTAGGGTTATGAAAAGTTTCGTGGATCATTGTGGGGCTGGTCCAAACCCAGAAACCAAATTTTGGTTTATTATCTTCGATAATGAACCATTGGAATCGCCCAAAGAAAAAAATTTTTTAACCCCCCCTCAAAATTTGTTGGTTTACGTTTCAAGATACGTAGATTCAGAAAATCGAATAAAAAAAAATCCGTCCGTCCGCCGTACGCCGTACGCCGTACGCCGTCCGCCGTCCGCGCCACTTTGCCCAGTTAGCGTTGAGCTAAAATTACGAAATTTGGTTTCTGGGTTTGGACCAGCCCCACAATGATCCTCGAAACTTTTCATAACCCTAGGTCAAGGGGAAGGGGTTCAAAACGAATTTTGAAATTTTGAAAATTCCATATCTCGAAAAATTCATATAGAACGATATGTTTTTTATTTCATATTTAGATAGAGTTTGTTCCGTAGAATTTTTTAAGACCATCCGCAGCTTTGTACGACCAGCCGTTCGTTCACAATGACGGCTCAAAGATTGTGCCTCACAACACGATCGTGACTCAAACTGTTGAAATACAGGTCCATTTTCATACTAACAAGTTCTTTAGAACATCATATGGCTTAAGTGATGTCGAGTTTGTTGTTCTGAGGTGCGTTTCGTGCTACGGAAATGAAGGTAATTTCGAATGTTTGTTGGTAGGTAGGTACTTCTTTTATAGAAAAATTATTACCGACGTAGTATTAAAAACCCCAGAATTATATCGTATTAATTAATCATAATTAATAATAATTATTATTATTAATAAATACGAATTATTAATATCTAACAATAAATTATAATAATTTTCACTAGGTACTTGATAAAATCGTTAATACCTAATTAGTGATAATTGATAATAATAATTAATCTAACATTTAGGATCTAGACATTTAGACCTAGTGATCTAGACAGAAGGGTGATCTGTACAAAGAAGATAATGAACCGTTGTGTCAAGAATTTGCAGAGTTTTGTAATTTTAACTCAACGCTAACTGGGCAAAGTGCCTCGGACGGCGGACGGCGGACGGCGTACGGCGGACGGACGGATTTTTTTTTATTCGATTTTCTGAATCTACGTATCTTGAAACGTAAACCAACAAATTTTGAGGGGGGGTTAAAATTTTTTTTTCTTTGGGCGATTCCAATGGTTCATTATCGAAGATAATAAACCAAAAACGGATGAGCTCGATATTCGGCCCGTCACGTTAAAAGAACTCAAAGATGAAATTAAAGGCAACATTAATCCTAAAAAGACCCCTGGCTATGACTTGATAACCGGTCGAATTGTGAAAGAGCTCCCTGAAAAGGCTATAACTAAACTACTTCATATCATCAACGCCACGTTCAGGTTACGTTATGTACCTTCCCAGTGGAAAGTAGCGGAAGTCATAATGATCTCCAAACCAGGAAAATCACCAAATGAGAAGGCGGGGTACCGACCCATATCCACTGTGCTCGAATGTGAACTCATAGGCACACGCATACTTTTCACAAAAATTCATAAGAGTCCTACTCCAGAAAACCTGTCGGGCAGCCGTCTCCCCAGCCACCACACGCGGATAACGAAGCGCTGGCATACTCGCCACTTTCTTCAGGTACTTGAAGTGTAGAGAAAGCGTGAAGAAGAATAGTGGTTCAACTCCTGCCTCCAAGTATACAAAGTAGTCCGGCGTGTTCCGAGGAAGATGAAAAAGCCGCTTGACGAAAAATTTTAGCAGCTGGTCGACCACTCCGTATTGTTGATACCCTCACACCTGCGCATTGTAACACAAAATGGAGCGGACAGACGCCATGAAGACCTCATACTTCGCATTGAGTGGTACCTGCGCACGCCTCAGCAGGGAGTTATACATATTAGCTATGCTACATTTGGCAGATGCGAGCCTTTCCTTAAGATGAGATGAAAATGACAGCCCAGGGGTCAGAGTTACTCCAAGGTATTTGTATAAACCCACTATTTCCACGGGTGCTCCATTGAAAGTCCATGACTCATCAAGTTTTAGCCGTCCACCTTTGCGAAATACCATTATTTTGGACTTGTCCAGGTTCACCCGTAGCTGCCAGCTCTCGCAGTAGCTTTGGAGGGCATCAATGTTCCGTTGGAGATCACTTATGCTTTCCGCCATCATTACAACATCATCCGCATACATGAGAATTTTGATTGTACAGGAGCCAACCAGCACTCCACAGGGCAGCGTACCCTCAAGATCGTTGAGATAAAGAGCGAACAGCAATGGACTCAAAAGGCAACCCTGTCGAACTCCCTTTTCAATTCTAAATGATTGGGTTGTGCCCTTCTCACTCCATACAGCAGCTGTACCCTGACCATACAGGGATCCCAAAACCTGGATGAATGCTGCACTAACACCAATATAAGTTCAGAAAGATGTACTGGATGATGGGAAGGAACTCCCATATCTCACTACACAATAAATTACTCATATATAAACAGATACTGCGCCCCATCTGGACCTATGGGATACAGCTCTGGGGTTGTGCAAAAAAATCAAATATTAAAACAATCCAAACCCGACAAAATATAATATTGAGAAGTATAGTACGGGCCCCCTGGTTCATGCGGAATGATGATATTCATCGAGACTTGAGGGTAGAAACGGTCACCGAAATTATCGCCAAATATGCAAGGAAGCACGAACATCGCCTCCACAAACACGAGAACCTGGAGATGCTCAACGTTTTAAACAACGAAGGAGAGCTTCGGCGACTCAAGAGAAATAAACCTCTGGACCTAATTGTGCTGTGCAAATAGTGCAAGTGTAATCCAGTGTTTTTAACTGTTCTTGATACAAGTATGGGCCAGGTTTTGCTGTAAACCTCCCCCCCCCCCCCTAGTGAGCTTATCATGAAATGAAATATTGCTAGATGAATTGTACTATGTTTCAGTTGCAATAAATAAATCACGAAAAAAAAAAAATAATAATATTATTATTAAACATTTTTTCAGTGCAGTTAACCTTTTTTCCTGAATCATCTATCACTCTATGCAAATTACTTAATTTCTCCATTACTGCGAAAAACAGACTTCCATGAACAGATGTTTTTCCCAGTGAGGGAAATATTGACTTTCGTTGTAAATGAACAGTTAATAATTAACTGTTATTACATCTGTTAACTGTTAAGACATCTATTATTAACTGTTAAGACACGAGTGGAAGAAGGTGCTATCTAACATTTTTTCGATAATTCATGTGGTAGCGCGTAGTGCAGATAATCCTCAAAATATTAGGTTTATTGTCATCAGTACATGATTGAGAACACCTTAGCAACACCTTGGAGAAGGAAAAAAGAGAAAAATTCCGAACCAAACAAAATAGGCAAGTATGCAAACTCAATTTTCTTGACATTTTACTTTTGTTACTTAGCACCTTCATCCACTTGTGTCTTCAATTTCTTTCAACGCAAGTTCATAATCGCCCCGAGATAGTAAACGCGGTCATTATTACCGAGAACAGACACACATAGTTTGAGTTTGAAACAAGAAATATAGTTTGTAATTTCCAAAATAAAGAAGCAGAGGGAAATGCAGAGTGCAGATTAAGTGGTTACTAGGGTTTAATCCCAAAAGCGAAAAGTCAGCGCCACCAGGTTCAGACGGGGGCCTTGAAGCCAGCAGTTCTTCGCAGAAAAGTCGGAATTCGTTAGACGACGACGCCGCATAGCAATGACCCAATGCGTCGTCGTATTGTCGTGTACGGACGGTCTCGGAGTGTAACTGTCGGCGTAAGAGCGACGTTTTCCGCGACAATCGTCAGATATCCGGAGGATGTGACATAAAGAGGAGGCACCCTCGTGAATCCCAACGAACCGATCGGGTACGAAAACGGCGCCTTCATACTTAGAAGTTCTATGTTAGAACTTTCCCTGTGTTTCGTAGAGTGGGTTAAAATATTGAGTATTATCTGCTAACTTGGCCAGTACGATTTAGGTAGAAATGTTCCGATATTATCACTATCAATGACTATCGATATTTTTGTTTCGATATTTCCGATATTATAATATAATATTATTGATATTATAATATTATTGATATCGGAAATGCGATATTATCGTGATATCGAAAGATTATGGTGAATATCGGCTTTCGACATTGTATTTTTATTAGTACCTATCGTATTTTTGCAAAAATACGGTTTTCGATCCCGATAATCACGATATGTTTCTTATTCACGATATTGTTATGATCTTCTATTTTATTAGGCCACATTTTCCATTGAAATATTGCTTGACTTTATTGTAATTTTTCAGTCACATGGTAATTATTAATCTATCTGTATTCCGATATATTTTATTTTTGAATGAAAACGTTTGTTTTAATAGTTCCAAAAATCACATTTAGGAATTGCAGTTAAAAAAAAATAAAAAATAAAAAGAAACATACTGCACAAATGATTATTTCTGTTTTGGTACTGAAAATCCATTGTGTGACTGTTTTTGGTAGCTTAAAAATAAGTAGCTATCTCAAAAATTAGCTGATGCACAAGATATTTTCAATGAGGTAACTTCAAAAGTGTATTTTTCAACCAAATTTGACTCCACGTGATGAAAATTAATATACCTAAGTGGTTTGCATGAGAATCGGACACTAGCGCCCTTACATAGAGGTGGTGAACCAAGATCAGCTGGCGCCCTTGTTGTGGATAAGAAGGAAGTTAGTCTCATTAGTTTAACAATAATTGAAGACACAAGTGGATGAAGGTGCTAAGTAACAAAAGTAAAATGTCAAGAAAATTGAGTTTGCGTACTTGCCTATGTTGTTTGGTTCGGAATTTTTCTCTTTTTTTCTTATCCAAGGTGTTGCTAAGGTGTTGTCAATCATGTACTGATGACAATAAACCTAATATTTTGAGGATTATCTGCGCTACGCGCTACTACATGAATTATCGAAAAAATGTTACATAGCACCTTCTTCCACTCGTGTCTTAAATTGTTCTCATGATGCATTCGGAAAACTCGGCGCTTCGCGCCTCGCCAGGGGGGCAAGCCCCCCTGGATCCCCCGGATCTTTTCTCTTCTATACTTTGTATAGAACGAGGTATTTGCTATGCAAAACATGAATAATGTTTTTGCGTCCCGTTTCCCCTTTTCCTTATCCCTTTTCTTTGTATGGAAAATATTAAGAAATGTGCGGAAAATTTATTAGTTTTTTTATTTACTCAGGGCTGTATCTCAGCTTCTTCGATATTTACAGCGGTTTTGGCAGTATATAATTTATGCATAAATTAAAGGCTTTCCAACGAATGGAGAACGATTTTTGTCCGTTGAAAACTAAAGAAGTTTCATTTCCCTAGAAACGGCTCGGTTGTACGTGAAAATCATTAAAAATCTTCGTGACATAATTTCGTGACTTAAACTTCGTTACGCTTTTCAACTCTGGTAGGCCACCGCAAAAACATTATTCATGTTAAAATTAATAGTAATAATTACTATCAATTTTTTAATGTTATATTAATAACTATGTTATTTATCAATAACTATGTTAACTATGACGATATCTGGATCTCGACCACTTCAACAATAAACTATGGTGGGGGATCTTGAGGGTTGGTCATCAATTGAAAGCTCTTCACGCCAACGTTTCGCTTTATTTTTAAAGCATCATCAGGGCTTAAACGGTAACAACCACTAGGTTAGGGATTGAAAAGATTGAAAAAGATGTTAATTAGTGTGTGTGGTTTTGTTGACCGTCAGTAACAATGATGTTGAGGGATGTGCCTCATCAACATCCCTCAACATCGATGTTAATTAGGTGCCGAACGGTAGTTGGTAAGTACATACCTTGATGAGAGTAGAATGTAGGTACAGTTATCTCATTCTACGAGTATGACTAGTGTATGCACACATTGTGACTATACTTACTTATAGAATTATTGATATTTCGTAATGATAATTATTACATCATCTCGATCACTAGGCAGAAGGGTGATCTGCATAATGAAGATAATAAACCGTTGTGTCAATAATTTGCAGAGTTTTTACAAGTCACTTTAAAAACTGCTAGATTTTGAGATGAAGGTCTATACGAAATTTTAATAATGAGCTGTGTTATTGTGGGTACATTCAAGAAGGTGATCAGATGGTTATTTCCCCATTTTTGAGGGCTAGGTAAACTTTAAAATTGTTGCTCTGAACATTTGTAAAAAGTTGACATCACATTTAGCCATCTTAGCACAGAAATAATCGTAAATGATACGACGAAGAATAAATTGTAGTAAAACACTACATGATGGAGGCGAGCGATTCCCACTGAATTCTCCTTCATTTCCCTCATGTGGGTGTGGACGTGTAGTTGTAGGCGTACCGCAGTGTGTGTGGATCCTCTCACTCAGAATTGGTTTTGTGTTAACACTGATCCTGACTCACCGATAGCGGGCCAGTCCATTAGCATAGTGTTTCTCGGAGAAGTTGCCCTTCTTCACAAAACTCCCCTCGTGTAATAAACGCGCCTTATTTACTATTTCGATTCATCATCATTCCGTTCCTCTCATTCTCATTGCGACCCCTTAATTACATTCATAAACCCCCATCACGGGAGGGCACGGTAATAATTATTACATACAATTACAGCTCTCTGCGCATTACATACGTCTTCAGGAGACCTTCGTCCTGCCAGAAATTATTCCGTTTTCCATCTGTAATCGCGCTAATTAATCGGGTCGAATTATCATACATGATGATACAGTCATTCCCGATCCTATCATACGTGGAGTCGACATAATTTTCGGTTTCCACTTCAACTCGATCTCTTTCGGCGAGGAGGTCGTCTGTTGGCATCCGACATTTTTCCTCTTATGGCGATACGGGCAGTGACCAATCCAAAGGAAATTAATTTTAACGTTGATGGTTGGAGGGGAAAGCCATATCAAGAACTATGTTCCTACCTGATGGCTTAGGAACACTCCGCTATACATTTCCTCCCCTCATTTTCGTTCATTATTCAAAATAATGATAACTACCAATCCAGAAAACAATATTATTATCATAAACATTATTATTATCATTAATATCCTCTCCTTCCTTCCGCCAAAATACCTTAAAATGGTTCAAGCCCGTAAACCGAATTTGATTCATTTTAAGACAATGCTAAATGGGCAAAGTAGACAGCGGACGGACGGATTTTTCTATTTATTCTCTGTCCGTATTTTGAAACGTGAAATCCTTGAGGGGGTACACATATTTTCCGTTGGTCGATTCATTATTGAAGATAATAAACCAAAAACTCTGCAAATTCTTCCGCAACAGTTTGTTACCTTCTGAACAAATCACACCCTTTTGACTAGAACTTCTATAATATAGAATATTATAATACCGTCTGTTAAGATCCCACAAGGTCTAACTCATTTTTCCCAACTTTATTTTACCAGCGCTATTACAATATAGCTCTGCTAGATATTAAGAAAACTCTGAAAATTCTCGACACAAGAATTTATTATTGATAATTATATGTTGCGTCAAGAATTTGCAGAGTTTTCTTAATATCCACAAGAGCTATATTGTAAAAGCGCTAGAAAAATAATGATGGGGAAAGTGAGTTAGACGATGTGGGATCGAGACGATAATAATAATATACAATATAATAATATATTATATTGTATAATATACACTATATAATATAATATATTGTATATTATACAATATCCTTCTGAGTCATGTAACTATATGAAATAAGTCGAGCTAACTGCTTGTTTGTTCAAATAGCCGACCACATGGTAATTTCTCCAGTAATTTGTAACGCCGAGAATTGGTCGGCTCTTCAATTGTACTCGAGGGGAAAGGCGTAATAATTAAAAATCCGCAGTCATGCAGCATGGCTACAAGAACGAATTTTCGAAGAAATATATTTTTTATGTGAATTGTCTCCATTTTACTGGTTTACTAACCAATAATTGGACTAAGATGTTACCCGGCAAAAAGGAGACGAAATTATGTCGTCTCCTTTTTGCCGGGTAACATCTTAGTCTATAGATTTTTTAACGCCGAACACGATGATGAATCAGAATTGCGATAAGATCACATTCCGTTATCAGATTAGAGCAGTTGACTCATGCAGAACATCTCAAGTAACAAGCACTTTGACTACAGTTTGAGAACGGGATAAGATATCGCAATTTTGACTTCACCATCGTGTTCAACTTTATGTATGGGTTATAGTCCCCCCTCCTAAGATAACCTAAGCCCCCCCCCCCACCCCCCTTACAGTGGGCCTATTTTGTCCACCTACGAACTCAGTCTTTATATACCTATGATTTTCGGATGTCTTATGTAATTGTTCAAAAAATAAAATATAAAACTCTCGATTGAATTGAGATGAAAACTTCAAATTCGCACAAAACATCTGTCTTGGCACTCGAAAGGCAAAAATCGGTCGTGGCATATTACAATAATATTATTATAAGTAAGTATATGATTTCTGGTGAATTTTGTACTAAAATTTTCAAAACAAATTCGGAAATTCCGGCTTTCAACAATTTTGGACCGAGTACACAGCTTCACAAGGTGTCACAATGTTATTGTATAAAGAGCAGCAAGATCTAGGCAGAAGGATGATCTACTCTGAAGATAGGTAACAAAGTATTGTGGAAGAATATGCAGTGTTTTTGCTTCGATTTTCGGCCATGTTTATTGGGGGTTTCAAAGTTCAAAATGGGAATTTTGGTTTATTATCTTCGTTAATGAACCTTTGGAATCGACCAAAGAAACAAATTTTTCAACCCACCCCCTCCAAATTGGTTGGTTTACGTTTCAAAATACGTAGATTCAGAAAAAGGAAGAAAAATAAATCCGTCCGTACGCCGTCCGCGGCACTTTGGCCAGTTAGCGTTGATCAAATTCTTCATAGGAGAAGGTGTGAAAGTTCCACAAGCTGTTATAATGCGAAGGCCATAGATAGGCGAAAAAAGACTGTGCCCCTTTCTCACCACGACGCACAGTTTTACGAATCGAGCTGGACAAAATTATTTTTCGTCCATTTTACATCTGTATCGACTAATTAAGACATGTAATAATTACATAATTTATTTTATTCTATAATTATTATAGAATAAAACAATTTTCTTAATTGAAAATTTGATCAAAGAGAATAAGTGCAAAACTTGAAAACGAAGGCCTTTCTTTATTTGTTTCGAAAAACAATTTACTATTAATTAGTTAGATACTAAATAAATACATATATACAATTCTTATGTATGTATAAATAAAAACTTGATGGTACAGAGAAAAAAATCAAGTAAGAAGGGGTATAGAAGACTATAAAAAGAATAAATAAAACCGCGAGTCGATATGAAGTCAACTTTTTTTCGTTTTCACAAAGTATTTCAGTCGACAATTGCTCTTCTTGAAGGTCCATTCGAACTCAAATAAACACCGCGAGTCGATACGAAGACAACTTTTTTTCGTTTTCACGAATTATTTGAGTCGACAATTGCTCTTCTTCAAGGTCCATTCGAACTCAAATAAAAACCGCGAGTCGATATGAAGTCAACTTTTTTTCGTTTTCACAAAGTATTATTTGTCGCGCTCGAGTCTTCGTCGAGTGAGGATCAACAGTCAATCCGCTATCGTCTGCTCCGTCTTATCTCATCGAACACCGAGTGAGTCATCTTATTCATCTCAGTTATCTAGTGTTAAATTCCAACCATTAGGTATGGGAGAAGACGTAGATAAACCGCCCGGAACAAAAAAAATAAAGCTCTCCACTGAGCAGCCGACATTTCTAACGTCAAACCGCTTTGCTGCATTACAAGATCCAAACATAATGGATACGGTTGAAGTTAGTGATTCGGTACCTGCTGAAAAACCGCCACCACCCATTTATATTCATAATATTAATAATATGAATGGGTTACTGAAAACGTTGAAGGATATGAAAATCGAATCTTATAAATATAAAACTGTTGAAAATAAAGTTAAATTGGACTTGGAAACCTCAGATGACTATAGAGCTGTTATCAAGTTCCTCGATGGTCAAAAAGCGGAATTCCACACCTTCCAAATGAGGAATGAAAGGCCATTTCGCGTGGTTGTAAGAGGTCCTCATCCTTCGTGTGACACTAGAGAAATGATGGCAGAAATTAAAACCCATGGATTTGAACCAATCAATATGACATCCGTATTCCACCCCGTATCAAAAACACCGATGCCTATGTTCTTCTTGGATCTCAAGCCTAATACTAAAAATGAAGAAATTTTCAACCTCACGCGGCTGTACCATTGTGTAGTAAAAGTCGAACCCCCGCGACCGCGACGAATAATCGTGCAGTGTACACGTTGTCAAGAGTTCAACCATACTAAAAATTTTTGTCATAAAAACCCAAGATGTGTGAAATGCGATCAGTATCATGCTACCAGCGATTGTCCAAAACCAACGTCAGCAGTTCCTAAATGTGTCAATTGCAGCGGGGACCACACAGCTAATTATAGGGGATGCCCGGTCGCTGTAAAACTCCAGAAAATATCTAAATTAACCGCAAATCAAAATAATAATCGGAATGAAAAACCTCCGCAAAATGATACTGTTCCTCCTCCAGTTTCAGATGAATTCAACCGCCGTCTGACGCAGATTCAACGTCATAAACAATTGAATAATCCAACTAGTCAATATAATTATGTATCGTACGCAGATGTAGCTAATCCCCGCCCATCAATCCAATCTAATGAACAAATAGAGGCTTTGATATCAAAGCTCGATTCACTGTTATCAACAATTCAACCATTGCTATCTATGATGTCTCAAATTTTACCTGTGCTTTTGAACAAAAAATGAAAATCTTAAAAGTAAGTACTTGGAATTGTCAAGGCGTAGCCAATAAGCATAATGAAATGGTACTATATCTGAATCAACACAATATAGATGTACTAATGGCAACTGAAACAAAATTGGCACCTCAAATTAAATTTAATATCAGCGGATATAGATGCTACAGAGCAGATCATCCAAGTGGCCGTCGGAAAGGGGGTTCTCTTATACTCGTTAGATCAACTATGAAACATGATGTGTTACCTCCGATTTGTGAAGACGAAATGCAAATAGCGCGAATACAGATTCAGCTGGTACAAAAAAACTATCAGATTGGATCGTTCTATTCCGCTCCCGAGAACATACTACAACAAGTTCATTTCTGGGGCATGTTACACGAGTTGAGATTTCATTTTCTTGTTCGTGGAGACTTCAATTCTAAGCACCCGAGATGGGGCTCTAACATCGCAAATCCTAGAGGAAAATTACTGCATGAGGTAGGATACAGACACCAGTTGGAATATATTAGTCCTATGGAAGCTACGTATTTTCCGCATAATAACAGCACCCCTGACGTCTTGGATTTCTTTATCGGGAAAAACGCAAGTCAATTGTGTTCAAATGTAACAGTTTGTCACGAACTACACTCCGACCACTACCCAGTACACCTTACGCTTAACGCTACGTATCAGGGCATTGAAAAGCCACCTTCTTTGATAAAAATGCCCTTTGATTGGGAAAAATATAAAACAGTAATCGAATCTAGTATTGATCTAAGGGTGCGACTTAAAGATTCAAAAGATATTGATAGGGCAGTCAGTGAATTAACAAGAGTGATACAAAGAGCAGCCTCAGAAGCACACGTACAATCCTCAACAAATGGACGGATGAATACCCACAGAAAGCCGCCTCCACCACCAGCTCACGTAGCTCACCTGCTAAGAGTGAAACGACAGTGTAGATCTATATGGGAAAGAACTAGGTACCCACCAGATAAAACACGCTATAATAAAGCGACGGAAGATCTACGCACAGCGCTGAAGATTCTAAACGCGCAACAACTGCAAACATCATTAGAGCAACTCGATTCACAGGATGGCACCTTATGGAGGAAAACAAAATCCATTCTCAAACATAAGGAAGGCATTCCTAGCTTAAAAATAAACAATCGGTGGATCTCATCAGCTCAAGAAAAAGTGGATGCGTTTGCAGTCAGCCTGAAAGATCAATTCGCGCCAAATCCACCTGTTGACGTGCAGTTCTGCGAGAGAGTTAGTGAAATTTTGCATGAACCTCTACAATTGTCACCTCTACCCCCTCTCTTTACACCAAGAGAAGTAGTCTCAGCAATCAAAAACTCGCCCACCAGAAAAGCACCAGGCCACGATCTAATCGTGCAACCACTCCTGAAGCACCTACCCAGGAAGGGTCTCGTGTTCCTAACACAGATTTATAATGGTATCATGCGGACAACACATTATCCTCACCAATGGAAACACGCAAGCGTAGTTCTCATTCCGAAGCCGAGTGGCTGCAAGGCGGATGTAAGCAACTACAGACCTATCAGTCTCTTGCCACTGATGTCCAAAATCTTCGAAAGATTGCTACTGGCGAGACTTTTATGTCATCTCGAACCCTGCATTCCACCCACTCAGTTTGGATTTAGACCACAGCATTCCTGCCCCTTACAACTGCACCGTGTTGTGGATGAACTTCTCGCTACATATGAGGAAAAAAAGGTGTGCCTGGGACTGTTTTTGGACACGGAAAAAGCCTTTGACCGTGTATGGCATGATGGGCTACTTTTTAAGCTAAAGGGACAGTTGCCTGACACGTTGTTCAGAATAGTAAAATCGTATCTATCCAAACGAACGTTCACTGTTAGGTATGGATCTGCTGAGTCCCGATCAACAGCAATTCACGCAGGGGTTCCCCAAGGCAGCGTGCTGGGCCCTTTTTTGTATTTAATGTACTCTCATGATTATCCTGAATGCAATGCCATGAAAATTGCTCATTTCGCTGATGACGTGGCGGTCCTTTCCACTAATTTGAGCGCCCAAGTTGCTCAAGAGAACCTACAGCTTTATGCCCAAACGGTTGAAGAATGGTGCAACAAGTGGAGAGTAAAAGTCAACCCATCCAAGTCTCAACTGGTAAAATTCACCCTCCGCAGAAACATCCCACAAAGTTCCATATGTTTGAATGGCACCTCTATATCTGAAACTGGAGAAACGAAATACCTCGGGTTGAAACTTGACTCAAAGCTCACGTGGGCATCCCATATATCCTCGATCGTCCAAAAGACACGTGCACGAATGTACTTGCTTCGGCACATGCTAATCAGCCCCACAATGTCTTTGCCAATGAAAAAACTTATATATATACAGCTCATCAGACCAGTATGGCAATATGGGTGCGTCATATGGTCATCAGCAGCTGATTCGCACATTAAAAGAATACAGACGGTTCAAAATCGAATACTACGTCTCATCACCAATGCTGAATGGTTTGTCACCAACAAAAACATTCACAAAGATCTGGACATTCCCGAGGTCGCAGAGGTTCTCCAGCACTCGTTCGTCAAGCACCAACAAAAAATGCAATCCCACCCCAATGAGCTTATTCAGAGAATACCAGAAAACCCTCCAGCCCCTAGAAATCAAAGAAGGTTAAAAAGAAAGTGGCATACTGACCTCGCGGTAAACGGACATTAATATATTGTATTATATTATGCACATTGTTACTGTTGTCAATTATAGTTATTTTATTACTAGTTGGAACTAGATATTTATTGTTATAAGTTTTAACTTAATAATCATAGCATGTTAAATAATTAATTACTTTGTGGCCCACCATTGGGTGGAGTCCACAGTACATGTTCCACGTCATATGTATATTTAAATGTTAATTTAATGTACCATGTACAATAAAGTTATATTTAAAAAAAAAAAAAAAAAGTATTTCAGTCGACAATTGCTCTTCTTGAAGGTCCATTCGAACTCAAATAAACACGTCGAGTCGATATGAAGTCAACTTTTTTTCGTTTTCACCAAGTATTTGAGTCGACAATTGCTCTTCTTGAAGGTCCATTCGAACTCAAATAAACACGTCGAGTCGATATGAACTCTACTTTCTTTCGTTTTCACGAAGTATTTGAGTCGACAATTGCTCTTCTTGAAGGTCCATTTGAACTCAAACAAACACGTCGAGTCGATATGAAGTCAACTTTTTTTCGTTTTCACGAAGTATTGGAGTCGACAATTGCTCTTCTTGAAGGTCCATTCGAACTCAAATAAACACGTCGAGTCGATATGAAGTCAACTTTTATTAGTTTTCACGAAGTTTTTGAGTCGACAATTGCTCTTCTTGAAGGTCCATTCGAACTCAAATAAACACCTCGAGTCGATATGAAGTCAACTTTTTTTCGTTTTCACGAAGTATTTGAGTCGACAATTGCTCTTCTTGAAGGTCCATTCGAACTCAAATAAAAACCGCGAGTCGATATGAAGTCAACTTTTTTTCGTTTTCACAAAGTATTTCAGTCGACAATTGCTCTTCTTGAAGGTCCATTCGAACTCAAATAAACACGTCGAGTCGATATGAAGTCAACTTTTTTTCGTTTTCACCAAGTATTTGAGTCGACAATTGCTCTTCTTGAAGGTCCATTCGAACTCAAATAAACACGTCGAGTCGACATGAACTCTACTTTCTTTCGTTTTCACGAAGTATTTGAGTCGACAATTGCTCTTCTTGAAGGTCCATTTGAACTCAAACAAACACGTCGAGTCGATATGAAGTCAACTTTTTTTCGTTTTCACGAAGTATTTGAGTCGACAATTGCTCTTCTTGAAGGTCCATTCGAACTCAAATAAACACGTCGAGTCGATATGAACTCTACTTTCTTTCGTTTTCACGAAGTATTTGAGTCGACAATTGCTCTTCTTGAAGGTCCATTTGAACTCAAACAAACACGTCGAGTCGATATGAAGTCACCTTTTTTTCGTTTTCACGAAGTATTTGACTCGACAATTGTTCTCTTGAACGTCCAGTCGAACTCAAATATACACCTCGAGTCGATATGAAGTCAACATTCTTTCGTTTTCACGAAGTATTTGAGTCGACAATTGCTCTTCTTGAAGGTCCATTCGAACTCAAATGAACACCGCGAGTCGATACGAAGACAACTTTTTTTCGTTTTCACGAAGTATTTGAGTCGACAATTGCTCTTCTTGAAGGTCCATTCGAACTCAAATAAACACCTCGAGTCGATATGAAGTCACCTTTTTTTCGTTTTCACGAAGTTTTTGAGTCGACAATTGTTCTCTTGAACGTCCAGTCGAACTCAAATATACACCTCGAGTCGATATGAAGTCAACATTCTTTCGTTTTCGCGAAGTATTTGAGTCGACAATTGCTCTTCTTGAAGGTCCATTCGAACTCAGATAAACACCTCGAGTCGATATGAAGTCAACTTTTTTTCGTTTTCACGAAGTATTTGAGTCGACAATTGCTCTTCTTGAAGGTCCATTCGAACTCAAATAAACACCTCGAGTCGATATGAAGTCAACTTTTTTTCGTTTTCACGAAGTATTTGAGTCGACAATTGCTCTTCTTGAAGGTCCATTCGAACTCAAATAAAAACCGCGAGTCGATATGAAGTCAACTTTTTTTCGTTTTCACAAAGTATTTCAGTCGACAATTGCTCTTCTTGAAGGTCCATTCAAACTCAAATAAACACCGCGAGTCGATACGAAGACAACTTTTTTTCGTTTTCACGAATTATTTGAGTCGACAATTGCTCTTCTTCAAGGTCCATTCGAACTCAAATAAACACGTCGAGTCGATATGAAGTCAACTTTTATTAGTTTTCACGAAGTTTTTGACTCGACAATTGCTCTTCTTGAAGGTCCATTCGAACTCAAATAAAAACCGCGAGTCGATATGAAGTCAACTTTTTTTCGTTTTCACAAAGTATTTCAGTCGACAATTGCTCTTCTTGAAGGACCATTCGAACTCAAATAAACACCGCGAGTCGATACGAAGACAACTTTTTTTCGTTTTCACGAATTATTTGAGTCGACAATTGCTCTTCTTCAAGGTCCATTCAAACTCAAATAAAAACCGCGAGTCGATATGAAGTCAACTTTTTTTCGTTTTCACAAAGTATTTCAGTCGACAATTGCTCTTCTTGAAGGTCCATTCGAACTCAAATAAACACGTCGAGTCGATATGAAGTCAACTTTTTTTCGTTTTCACCAAGTATTTGAGTCGACAATTGCTCTTCTTGAAGGTCCATTCGAACTCAAATAAACACGTCGAGTCGATATGAACTCTACTTTCTTTCGTTTTCACAAAGTATTTCAGTCGACAATTGCTCTTCTTGAAGGACCATTCGAACTCAAATAAACACCGCGAGTCGATACGAAGACAACTTTTTTTCGTTTTCACGAATTATTTGAGTCGACAATTGCTCTTCTTCAAGGTCCATTCGAACTCAAATAAAAACCGCGAGTCGATATGAAGTCAACTTTTTTTCGTTTTCACAAAGTATTTCAGTCGACAATTGCTCTTCTTGAAGGTCCATTCGAACTCAAATAAACACGTCGAGTCGATATGAAGTCAACTTTTTTTCGTTTTCACCAAGTATTTGAGTCGACAATTGCTCTTCTTGAAGGTCCATTCGAACTCAAATAAACACGTCGAGTCGATATGAACTCTACTTTCTTTCGTTTTCACGAAGTATTTGAGTCGACAATTGCTCTTCTTGAAGGTCCATTTGAACTCAAACAAACACGTCGAGTCGATATGAAGTCAACTTTTTTTCGTTTTCACGAAGTATTTGATTCGACAGTTGCTCTTCTTCAAGGTCCATTCAAACTCAAATAAAAACCGCGAGTCGATATGAAGTCAACTTTTTTTCGTTTTCACAAAGTATTTCAGTCGACAATTGCTCTTCTTGAAGGTCCATTCGAACTCAAATAAAAACGGCTAGTCGATATGAAGTCAACTTTTTTTCGTTTTCACAAAGTATTTCAGTCGACAATTGCTCTTCTTGAAGGTCCATTCGAACTCAAATAAACACCGCGAGTCGATACGAAGACAACTTTTTTTCGTTTTCACGAATTATTTGAGTCGACAATTGCTCTTCTTCAAGGTCCATTCGAACTCAAATAAAAACCGCGAGTCGATATGAAGTCAACTTTTTTTTCGTTTTCACAAAGTATTTCAGTCGACAATTGCTCTTCTTGAAGGTCCATTCGAACTCAAATAAACACGTCGAGTCGATATGAAGTCAACTTTTTTTCGTTTTCACCAAGTATTTGAGTCGACAATTGCTCTTCTTGAAGGTCCATTCGAACTCAAATAAACACGTCGAGTCGATATGAACTCTACTTTCTTTCGTTTTCACGAAGTATTTGAGTCGACAATTGCTCTTCTTGAAGGTTCATTTGAACTCAAACAAACACGTCGAGTCGATATGAAGTCAACTTTTTTTCGTTTTCACGAAGTATTTGAGTCGACAATTGCTCTTCTTGAAGGTCCATTCGAACTCAAATAAACACGTCGAGTCGATATGAAGTCAACTTTTATTAGTTTTCACGAAGTTTTTGACTCGACAATTGTTCTCTTGAACGTCCAGTCGAACTCAAATATACACCTCGAGTCGATATGAAGTCAACATTCTTTCGTTTTCACGAAGTATTTGAATCGACAATTGCTCTTCTTGAAGGTCCATTCGAACTCAAATAAACACCGCGAGTCGATACGAAGACAACTTTTTTTCGTTTTCACGAAGTATTTGAGTCGACAATTGCTCTTCTTGAAGGTCCATTCGAACTCAAATAAACACGTCGAGTCGATATGAAGTCAACTTTTATTAGTTTTCACGAAGTTTTTGAGTCGACAATTGCTCTTATTTAGGTCCATTCGAACTCAAATAAACACCTCGAGTCGATATGAAGTCAACTTTTTTTCGTTTTCACGAAGTATTTGAGTCGACAATTGCTCTTCTTGAAGGTCCATTCGAACTCAAATAAACACCTCGAGTCGATATGAAGTCAACTTTTTTTCGTTTTCACGAAGTATTTGAGTCGACAATTGCTCTTCTTGAAGGTCCATTCGAACTCAAATAAAAACCGCGAGTCGATATGAAGTCAACTTTTTACGTTTTCACAAAGTATTTCAGTCGACAATTGCTCTTCTTGAAGGTCCATTCGAACTCAAATAAACACCGCGAGTCGATACGAAGACAACTTTTTTTCGTTTTCACGAATTATTTGAGTCGACAATTGCTCTTCTTGAAGGTCCATTCGAACTCAAATAAACACGTCGAGTCGATATGAACTCTACTTTCTTTCGTTTTCACGAAGTATTTGAGTCGACAATTGCTCTTCTTGAAGGTCCATTTGAACTCAAACAAACACGTCGAGTCGATATGAAGTCAACTTTTTTTCGTTTTCACGAAGTATTTGAGTCGACAATTGCTCTTCTTGAAGGTCCATTCGAACTCAAATAAAAACCGCGAGTCGATATGAAGTCAACTTTTTTTCGTTTTCACAAAGTATTTCTGTCGACAATTGCTCTTCTTGAAGGTCCATTCGAACTCAAATAAACACCGCGAGTCGATACGAAGACAACTTTTTTTCGTTTTCACGAAATATTTGAGTCGACAATTGCTCTTCTTGAAGGTCCATTCGAACTCAAATAAAAACCGCTAGTCGATATGAAGTCAACTTTTTTTCGTTTTCACAAAGTATTTCAGTCGACAATGGCTCTTCTTGAAGGTCCATTCGAACTCAAATAAACACCGCGAGTCGATACGAAGACAACTTTTTTTCGTTTTCACGAATTATTTGAGTCGACAATTGCTCTTCTTCAAGGTCCATTCGAACTCAAATAAACACGTCGAGTCGATATGAAGTCAACTTTTATTAGTTTTCACGAAGTTTTTGAGTCGACAATTGCTCTTATTTAGGTCCATTCGAACTCAAATAAACACCTCGAGTCGATATGAAGTCAACTTTTTTTCGTTTTCACGAAGTATTTGAGTCGACAATTGCTCTTCTTGAAGGTCCATTCGAACTCAAATAAACACCTCGAGTCGATATGAAGTCAACTTTTTTTCGTTTTCACGAAGTATTTGAGTCGACAATTGCTCTTCTTGAAGGTCCATTCGAACTCAAATAAAAACCGCGAGTCGATATGAAGTCAACTTTTTTTCGTTTTCACGAAGTATTTCAGTCGACAATTGCTCTTCTTGAAGGTCCATTCGAACTCAAATAAACACCGCGAGTCGATACGAAGACAACTTTTTTTCGTTTTCACGAATTATTTGAGTCGACAATTGCTCTTCTTGAAGGTCCATTCGAACTCAAATAAACACGTCGAGTCGATATGAACTCTACTTTCTTTCGTTTTCACGAAGTATTTGAGTCGACAATTGCTCTTCTTGAAGGTCCATTTGAACTCAAACAAACACGTCGAGTCGATATGAAGTCAACTTTTTTTCGTTTTCACGAAGTATTGGAGTCGACAATTGCTCTTCTTGAAGGTCCATTCGAACTCAAATAAACACGTCGAGTCGATATGAAGTCAACTTTTATTAGTTTTCACGAAGTTTTTGAGTCGACAATTGCTCTTCTTGAATGTCCATTCGAACTCAAATAAACACCTCGAGTCGATATGAAGTCAACTTTTTTTCGTTTTCACGAAGTATTTGAGTCGACAATTGCTCTTCTTGAAGGTCCATTCGAACTCAAATAAAAACCGCGAGTCGATATGAAGTCAACTTTTTTTCGTTTTCACAAAGTATTTCAGTCGACAATTGCTCTTCTTGAAGGTCCATTCGAACTCAAATAAACACCGCGAGTCGATACGAAGACAACTTTTTTTCGTTTTCACGAATTATTTGAGTCGACAATTGCTCTTCTTCAAGGTCCATTCGAACTCAAATAAACACGTCGAGTCGATATGAAGTCAACTTTTATTAGTTTTCACGAAGTTTTTGACTCGACAATTGCTCTTCTTGAAGGTCCATTCGAACTCAAATAAAAACCGCTAGTCGATATGAAGTCAACTTTTTTTCGTTTTCACAAAGTATTTCAGTCGACAATTGCTCTTCTTGAAGGTCCATTCGAACTCAAATAAACACCGCGAGTCGATACGAAGACAACTTTTTTTCGTTTTCACGAATTATTTGAGTCGACAATTGCTCTTCTTCAAGGTCCATTCGAACTCAAATAAAAACAGCGAGTCGATATGAAGTCAACTTTTTTTCGTTTTCACAAAGTATTTCAGTCGACAATAATTATTGCTCTTCTTGAAGGTCCATTCGAACTCAAACACCTCGAGTCGATATGAAGTCATCTTTTTTTCGTTTTCACGAAGTATTTGAGTCGACAATTGCTCTTCTTGAAGGTCCATTCGAACTCAAATAAAAACCGCGAGTCGATATGAAGTCACCTTTTTTTCGTTTTCACGAAGTATTTGAGTCGACAATTGCTCTTCTTGAAGGTCCATTCGAACTCAAATAAACACGTCGAGTCGATATGAAGTCAACTTTTATTAGTTTTCACGAAGTTTTTGACTCGACAATTGCTCTTCTTGAAGGTCCATTCGAACTCAAATAAAAACCGCGAGTCGATATGAAGTCAACTTTTTTTCGTTTTCACCAAGTATTTGAGTCGACAATTGCTCTTCTTGAAGGTCCATTCGAACTCAAATAAACACCTCGAGTCGATATGAAGTCACCTTTTTTTCGTTTTCACGAAGTATTTGAGTCGACAATTGCTCTTCTTGAAGGTCTATTCGAACTCAAATAAACACGTCGAGTCGATATGAACTCTACTTTCTTTCGTTTTCACGAAGTATTTGAGTCGACAATTGCTCTTCTTGAAGGTCCATTCGAACTCAAATAAACACGTCGAGTCGATATGAAGTCAACTTTTTTTCGTTTTCACGAAGTATTTGAGTCGACAATTGCTCTTCTTGAAGGTCCATTCGAACTCAAATAAAAACCGCGAGTCGATATGAAGTCACCTTTTTTTCGTTTTCACCAAGTATTTGAGTCGACAATTGCTCTTCTTGAAGGTCCATTCGAACTCAAATAAACACTTCGAGTCGATATGAACTCTACTTTCTTTCGTTTTCACGAAGTATTTGAGTCGACAATTGCTCTTCTTGAAGGTCCATTCGAACTCAAATAAACACGTCGAGTCGATATGAAGTCAACTTTTTTTCGTTTTCACGAAGTATTTGAGTCGACAATTGCTCTTCTTGAAGGTCCATTCGAACTCAAATTAACACGTCGAGTCGATATGAAGTCAACTTTTATTAGTTTTCACGAAGTTTTTGACTCGACAATTGCTCTTCTTGAAGGTCCATTCGAACTCAAATAAAAACCGCGAGTCGATATGAATTCAACTTTTTTTCGTTTTCACAAAGTATTTCAGTCGACAATTGCTCTTCTTGAAGGTCCATTCGAACTCAAATAAACACGTCGAGTCGATATGAACTCTACTTTCTTTCGTTTTCACGAAGTATTTGAGTCGACAATTGCTCTTCTTGAAGGTCCATTCGAACTCAAATAAACACGTCGAGTCGATATGAAGTCAACTTTTTTTCGTTTTCACCAAGTTTTTGACTCGACAATTGCTCTTCTTGAAGGTCCATTCGAACTCAAATAAACACGTCGAGTCGATATGAAGTCAACTTTTTTTCGTTTTCACGATGTATTTGAGTCGACAATTGCTCTTCTTGAAGGTCCATTCGAACTCAAATAAACACGTCGAGTCGATATGAAGTCAACTTTTTTTCGTTTTCACGAAGTATTTGAGTCGACAATTGCTCTTCTTGAAGGTCCATTCGAACTCAAATAAAAACCGCGAGTCGATATGAAGTCACCTTTTTTTCGTTTTCACCAAGTATTTGAGTCGACAATTGCTCTTCTTGAAGGTCCATTCGAACTCAAATAAACACTTCGAGTCGATATGAACTCTACTTTCTTTCGTTTTCACGAAGTATTTGAGTCGACAATTGCTCTTCTTGAAGGTCCATTCGAACTCAAATAAACACGTCGAGTCGATATGAAGTCAACTTTTTTTCGTTTTCACGAAGTATTTGAGTCGACAATTGCTCTTCTTGTAGGTCCATTCGAACTCAAATAAACACGTCGAGTCGATATGAAGTCAACTTTTATTAGTTTTCACGAAGTTTTTGACTCGACAATTGCTCTTCTTGAAGGTCCATTCGAACTCAAATAAAAACCGCGAGTCGATATGAATTCAACTTTTTTTCGTTTTCACAAAGTATTTCAGTCGACAATTGCTCTTCTTGAAGGTCCATTCGAACTCAAATAAACACGTCGAGTCGATATGAACTCTACTTTCTTTCGTTTTCACGAAGTATTTGAGTCGACAATTGCTCTTCTTGAAGGTCCATTCGAACTCAAATAAACACGTCGAGTCGATATGAACTCTACTTTCTTTCGTTTTCACGAAGTATTTGAGTCGACAATTGCTCTTCTTGAAGGTCCATCCGAACTCAAATAAACACGTCGAGTCGATATGAAGTCAACTTTCATTAGTTTTCACGAAGTTTTTGACTCGACAATTGCTCTTCTTGAAGGTCCATTCGAACTCAAATAAAAACCGCGAGTCGATATGAAGTCAACTTTTTTTCGTTTTCACAAAGTATTTCAGTCGACAATTGCTCTTCTTGAAGGTCCATTCGAACTCAAATAAACACGTCGAGTCGATATGAAGTCAACTTTTTTTCGTTTTCACGATGTATTTGAGTCGACAATTGCTCTTCTTGAAGGTCCATTCGAACTCAAATAAAAACCGCGAGTCGATATGAACTCTACTTTTTTTCGTTTTCACGAATTATTTGAGTCGACAATTGCTCTTCTTGAAGGTCCATTCGAACTCAAATAAACACGTCGAGTCGATATGAACTCTACTTTCTTTCGTTTTCACGAAGTATTTGAGTCGACAATTGCTCTTCAAGACGTCCAGTCGAACTCAAATATACACCTCGAGTCGATATGAAGTCAACTTTTTTTCGTTTTCACGAAGTATTTGAATCGACAATTGCTCTTCTTGAAGGTCCATTCGAACTCAAATAAACACCGCGAGTCGATACGAAGACAACTTTTTTTCGTTTTCACGAAGTATTTGAGTCGACAATTGCTCTTCTTGAAGGTCCATTCGAACTCAAATAAACACGTCGAGTCGATATGAAGTCAACTTTTATTAGTTTTCACGAAGTTTTTGAGTCGACAATTGCTCTTATTTAGGTCCATTCGAACTCAAATAAACACCTCGAGTCGATATGAAGTCAACTTTTTTTCGTTTTCACGAAGTATTTGAGTCGACAATTGCTCTTCTTGAAGGTCCATTCGAACTCAAATAAACACCTCGAGTCGATATGAAGTCAACTTTTTTTCGTTTTCACGAAGTATTTGAGTCGACAATTGCTCTTCTTGAAGGTCCATTCGAACTCAAATAAAAACCGCGAGTCGATATGAAGTCAACTTTTTTTCGTTTTCACAAAGTATTTCAGTCGACAATTGCTCTTCTTGAAGGTCCATTCGAACTCAAATAAACACCGCGAGTCGATACGAAGACAACTTTTTTTCGTTTTCACGAATTATTTGAGTCGACAATTGCTCTTCTTGAAGGTCCATTCGAACTCAAATAAACACGTCGAGTCGATATGAACTCTACTTTCTTTCGTTTTCACGAAGTATTTGAGTCGACAATTGCTCTTCTTGAAGGTCCATTTGAACTCAAACAAACACGTCGAGTCGATATGAAGTCAACTTTTTTTCGTTTTCACGAAGTATTGGAGTCGACAATTGCTCTTCTTGAAGGTCCATTCGAACTCAAATAAACACGTCGAGTCGATATGAAGTCAACTTTTATTAGTTTTCACGAAGTTTTTGAGTCGACAATTGCTCTTCTTGAATGTCCATTCGAACTCAAATAAACACCTCGAGTCGATATGAAGTCAACTTTTTTTCGTTTTCACGAAGTATTTGAGTCGACAATTGCTCTTCTTGAAGGTCCATTCGAACTCAAATAAAAACCGCGAGTCGATATGAAGTCAACTTTTTTTCGTTTTCACAAAGTATTTCAGTCGACAATTGCTCTTCTTGAAGGTCCATTCGAACTCAAATAAACACCGCGAGTCGATACGAAGACAACTTTTTTTCGTTTTCACGAATTATTTGAGTCGACAATTGCTCTTCTTCAAGGTCCATTCGAACTCAAATAAACACGTCGAGTCGATATGAAGTCAACTTTTATTAGTTTTCACGAAGTTTTTGACTCGACAATTGCTCTTCTTGAAGGTCCATTCGAACTCAAATAAAAACCGCTAGTCGATATGAAGTCAACTTTTTTTCGTTTTCACAAAGTATTTCAGTCGACAATTGCTCTTCTTGAAGGTCCATTCGAACTCAAATAAACACCGCGAGTCGATACGAAGACAAATTTTTTTCGTTTTCACGAATTATTTGAGTCGACAATTGCTCTTCTTCAAGGTCCATTCGAACTCAAATAAAAACAGCGAGTCGATATGAAGTCAACTTTTTTTCGTTTTCACGAATTATTTGAGTCGACAATTGCTCTTCTTCAAGGTCCATTCGAACTCAAATAAAAACAGCGAGTCGATATGAAGTCAACTTTTATTAGTTTTTACGAAGTTTTTGACTCGACAATTGTTCTCTTGAACGTCCAGTCGAACTCAAATATACACCTCGAGTCGATATGAAGTCAACATTCTTTCGTTTTCACGAAGTATTTGAATCGACAATTGCTCTTCTTGAAGGTCCATTCGAACTCAAATAAACACCGCGAGTCGATACGAAGACAACTTTTTTTCGTTTTCACGAAGTATTTGAGTCGACAATTGCTCTTCTTGAAGGTCCATTCGAACTCAAATAAACACGTCGAGTCGATATGAAGTCAACTTTTATTAGTTTTCACGAAGTTTTTGAGTCGACAATTGCTCTTATTTAGGTCCATTCGAACTCAAATAAACACCTCGAGTCGATATGAAGTCAACTTTTTTTCGTTTTCACGAAGTATTTGAGTCGACAATTGCTCTTCTTGAAGGTCCATTCGAACTCAAATAAACACCTCGAGTCGATATGAAGTCAACTTTTTTTCGTTTTCACGAAGTATTTGAGTCGACAATTGCTCTTCTTGAAGGTCCATTCGAACTCAAATAAAAACCGCGAGTCGATATGAAGTCAACTTTTTTTCGTTTTCACAAAGTATTTCAGTCGACAATTGCTCTTCTTGAAGGTCCATTCGAACTCAAATAAACACCGCGAGTCGATACGAAGACAACTTTTTTTCGTTTTCACGAATTATTTGAGTCGACAATTGCTCTTCTTGAAGGTCCATTCGAACTCAAATAAACACGTCGAGTCGATATGAACTCTACTTTCTTTCGTTTTCACGAAGTATTTGAGTCGACAATTGCTCTTCTTGAAGGTCCATTTGAACTCAAACAAACACGTCGAGTCGATATGAAGTCAACTTTTTTTCGTTTTCACGAAGTATTGGAGTCGACAATTGCTCTTCTTGAAGGTCCATTCGAACTCAAATAAACACGTCGAGTCGATATGAAGTCAACTTTTATTAGTTTTCACGAAGTTTTTGAGTCGACAATTGCTCTTCTTGAATGTCCATTCGAACTCAAATAAACACCTCGAGTCGATATGAAGTCAACTTTTATTAGTTTTCACGAAGTTTTTGACTCGACAATTGCTCTTCTTGAAGGTCCATTCGAACTCAAATAAAAACCGCTAGTCGATATGAAGTCAACTTTTTTTCGTTTTCACAAAGTATTTCAGTCGACAATTGCTCTTCTTGAAGGTCCATTCGAACTCAAATAAACACCGCGAGTCGATACGAAGACAACTTTTTTTCGTTTTCACGAATTATTTGAGTCGACAATTGCTCTTCTTCAAGGTCCATTCGAACTCAAATAAAAACAGCGAGTCGATATGAAGTCAACTTTTTTTCGTTTTCACAAAGTATTTCAGTCGACAATAATTATTGCACTTCTTGAAGGTCCATTCGAACTCAAACACCTCGAGTCGATATGAAGTCAACTTTTTTTCGTTTTCACGAAGTATTTGAGTCGACAATTGCTCTTCTTGAAGGTCCATTCGAACTCAAATAAAAACCGCGAGTCGATATGAAGTCACCTTTTTTTCGTTTTCACGAAGTATTTGAGTCGACAATTGCTCTTCTTGAAGGTCCATTCGAACTCAAATAAACACGTCGAGTCGATATGAAGTCAACTTTTATTAGTTTTCACGAAGTATTTGAGTCGACAATTGCTCTTCTTGAAGGTCCATTCGAACTCAAATAAACACGTCGAGTCGATATGAAGTCAACTTTTATTAGTTTTCACGAAGTTTTTGACTCGACAATTGCTCTTCTTGAAGGTCCATTCGAACTCAAATAAAAACCGCGAGTCGATATGAAGTCACCTTTTTTTCGTTTTCACCAAGTATTTGAGTCGACAATTGCTCTTCTTGAAGGTCCATTCGAACTCAAATAAACACTTCGAGTCGATATGAACTCTACTTTTTTTCGTTTTCACGAAGTATTTGAGTCGACAATTGCTCTTCTTGAAGGTCCATTCGAACTCAAATAAACACGTCGAGTCGATATGAAGTCAACTTTTATTAGTTTTCACGAAGTTTTTGACTCGACAATTGCTCTTCTTGAAGGTCCATTCGAACTCAAATAAAAACCGCGAGTCGATATGAAGTCAACTTTTTTTCGTTTTCACAAAGTATTTCAGTCGACAATTGCTCTTCTTGAAGGTCCATTCGAACTCAAATAAACACGTCGAGTCGATATGAACTCTACTTTCTTTCGTTTTCACGAAGTATTTGAGTCGACAATTGCTCTTCTTGAAGGTCCATTTGAACTCAAACAAACACGTCGAGTCGATATGAAGTCAACTTTTTTTCGTTTTCACGAAGTATTGGAGTCGACAATTGCTCTTCTTGAAGGTCCATTCGAACTCAAATAAACACGTCGAGTCGATATGAAGTCAACTTTTATTAGTTTTCACGAAGTTTTTGAGTCGACAATTGCTCTTCTTGAATGTCCATTCGAACTCAAATAAACACCTCGAGTCGATATGAAGTCAACTTTTATTAGTTTTCACGAAGTTTTTGACTCGACAATTGCTCTTCTTGAAGGTCCATTCGAACTCAAATAAAAACCGCTAGTCGATATGAAGTCAACTTTTTTTCGTTTTCACAAAGTATTTCAGTCGACAATTGCTCTTCTTGAAGGTCCATTCGAACTCAAATAAACACCGCGAGTCGATACGAAGACAACTTTTTTTCGTTTTCACGAATTATTTGAGTCGACAATTGCTCTTCTTCAAGGTCCATTCGAACTCAAATAAAAACAGCGAGTCGATATGAAGTCAACTTTTTTTCGTTTTCACAAAGTATTTCAGTCGACAATAATTATTGCTCTTCTTGAAGGTCCATTCGAACTCAAACACCTCGAGTCGATATGAAGTCAACTTTTTTTCGTTTTCACGAAGTATTTGAGTCGACAATTGCTCTTCTTGAAGGTCCATTCGAACTCAAATAAAAACCGCGAGTCGATATGAAGTCACCTTTTTTTCGTTTTCACGAAGTATTTGAGTCGACAATTGCTCTTCTTGAAGGTCCATTCGAACTCAAATAAACACGTCGAGTCGATATGAAGTCAACTTTTATTAGTTTTCACGAAGTATTTGAGTCGACAATTGCTCTTCTTGAAGGTCCATTCGAACTCAAATAAACACGTCGAGTCGATATGAAGTCAACTTTTATTAGTTTTCACGAAGTTTTTGACTCGACAATTGCTCTTCTTGAAGGTCCATTCGAACTCAAATAACACCTCGAGTCGATATGAAGTCACCTTTTTTTCGTTTTCACGAAGTATTTGAGTCGACAATTGCTCTTCTTGAAGGTCTATTCGAACTCAAATAAACACGTAGAGTCGATATGAACTCTACTTTCTTTCGTTTTCACGAAGTATTTGAGTCGACAATTGCTCTTCTTGAAGGTCCATTTGAACTCAAACAAACACGTCGAGTCGATATGAAGTCAACTTTTTTTCGTTTTCACGAAGTATTTGAGTCGACAATTGCTCTTCTTGAAGGTCTATTCGAACTCAAATAAACACGTAGAGTCGATATGAAGTCAACTTTTTTTCGTTTTCACGAAGTATTTGAGTCGACAATTGCTCTTCTTGAAGGTCCATTCGAACTCAAATAAACACCTCGAGTCGATATGAAGTCAACTTTTTTTCGTTTTCACGAAGTATTTGAGTCGACAATTGCTCTTCTTGAAGGTCCATTCGAACTCAAATAAAAACCGCGAGTCGATATGAAGTCAACTTTTTTTCGTTTTCACAAAGTATTTCAGTCGACAATTGCTCTTCTTGAAGGTCCATTCGAACTCAAATAAACACCGCGAGTCGATACGAAGACAACTTTTTTTCGTTTTCACGAATTATTTGAGTCGACAATTGCTCTTCTTGAAGGTCCATTCGAACTCAAATAAACACGTCGAGTCGATATGAACTCTACTTTCTTTCGTTTTCACGAAGTATTTGAGTCGACAATTGCTCTTCTTGAAGGTCCATTTGAACTCAAACAAACACGTCGAGTCGATATGAAGTCAACTTTTTTTCGTTTTCACGAAGTATTGGAGTCGACAATTGCTCTTCTTGAAGGTCCATTCGAACTCAAATAAACACGTCGAGTCGATATGAAGTCAACTTTTATTAGTTTTCACGAAGTTTTTGAGTCGACAATTGCTCTTCTTGAATGTCCATTCGAACTCAAATAAACACCTCGAGTCGATATGAAGTCAACTTTTATTAGTTTTCACGAAGTTTTTGACTCGACAATTGCTCTTCTTGAAGGTCCATTCGAACTCAAATAAAAACCGCTAGTCGATATGAAGTCAACTTTTTTTCGTTTTCACAAAGTATTTCAGTCGACAATTGCTCTTCTTGAAGGTCCATTCGAACTCAAATAAACACCGCGAGTCGATACGAAGACAACTTTTTTTCGTTTTCACGAATTATTTGAGTCGACAATTGCTCTTCTTCAAGGTCCATTCGAACTCAAATAAAAACAGCGAGTCGATATGAAGTCAACTTTTTTTCGTTTTCACAAAGTATTTCAGTCGACAATAATTATTGCTCTTCTTGAAGGTCCATTCGAACTCAAACACCTCGAGTCGATATGAAGTCAACTTTTTTTCGTTTTCACGAAGTATTTGAGTCGACAATTGCTCTTCTTGAAGGTCCATTCGAACTCAAATAAAAACCGCGAGTCGATATGAAGTCACCTTTTTTTCGTTTTCACGAAGTATTTGAGTCGACAATTGCTCTTCTTGAAGGTCCATTCGAACTCAAATAAACACGTCGAGTCGATATGAAGTCAACTTTTATTAGTTTTCACGAAGTATTTGAGTCGACAATTGCTCTTCTTGAAGGTCCATTCGAACTCAAATAAACACGTCGAGTCGATATGAAGTCAACTTTTATTAGTTTTCACGAAGTTTTTGACTCGACAATTGCTCTTCTTGAAGGTCCATTCGAACTCAAATAAAAACCGCGAGTCGATATGAAGTCACCTTTTTTTCGTTTTCACCAAGTATTTGAGTCGACAATTGCTCTTCTTGAAGGTCCATTCGAACTCAAATAAACACTTCGAGTCGATATGAACTCTACTTTCTTTCGTTTTCACGAAGTATTTGAGTCGACAATTGCTCTTCTTGAAGGTCCATTCGAACTCAAATAAACACGTCGAGTCGATATGAAGTCAACTTTTTTTCGTTTTCACGAAGTATTTGAGTCGACAATTGCTCTTCTTGAAGGTCCATTCGAACTCAAATAAACACGTCGAGTCGATATGAAGTCAACTTTTATTAGTTTTCACGAAGTTTTTGACTCGACAATTGCTCTTCTTGAAGGTCCATTCGAACTCAAATAAAAACCGCGAGTCAATATGAAGTCAACTTTTTTTCGTTTTCACAAAGTATTTCAGTCGACAATTGCTCTTCTTGAAGGTCCATTCGAACTCAAATAAACACGTCGAGTCGATATGAACTCTACTTTCTTTCGTTTTCACGAAGTATTTGAGTCGACAATTGCTCTTCTTGAAGGTCCATTTGAACTCAAACAAACACGTCGAGTCGATATGAAGTCAACTTTTTTTCGTTTTCACGAAGTATTGGAGTCGACAATTGCTCTTCTTGAAGGTCCATTCGAACTCAAATAAACACGTCGAGTCGATATGAAGTCAACTTTTATTAGTTTTCACGAAGTTTTTGAGTCGACAATTGCTCTTCTTGAATGTCCATTCGAACTCAAATAAACACCTCGAGTCGATATGAAGTCAACTTTTATTAGTTTTCACGAAGTTTTTGACTCGACAATTGCTCTTCTTGAAGGTCCATTCGAACTCAAATAAAAACCGCTAGTCGATATGAAGTCAACTTTTTTTCGTTTTCACAAAGTATTTCAGTCGACAATTGCTCTTCTTGAAGGTCCATTCGAACTCAAATAAACACCGCGAGTCGATACGAAGACAACTTTTTTTCGTTTTCACGAATTATTTGAGTCGACAATTGCTCTTCTTCAAGGTCCATTCGAACTCAAATAAAAACAGCGAGTCGATATGAAGTCAACTTTTTTTCGTTTTCACAAAGTATTTCAGTCGACAATAATTATTGCTCTTCTTGAAGGTCCATTCGAACTCAAACACCTCGAGTCGATATGAAGTCAACTTTTTTTCGTTTTCACGAAGTATTTGAGTCGACAATTGCTCTTCTTGAAGGTCCATTCGAACTCAAATAAAAACCGCGAGTCGATATGAAGTCACCTTTTTTTCGTTTTCACGAAGTATTTGAGTCGACAATTGCTCTTCTTGAAGGTCCATTCGAACTCAAATAAACACGTCGAGTCGATATGAAGTCAACTTTTATTAGTTTTCACGAAGTATTTGAGTCGACAATTGCTCTTCTTGAAGGTCCATTCGAACTCAAATAAACACGTCGAGTCGATATGAAGTCAACTTTTATTAGTTTTCACGAAGTTTTTGACTCGACAATTGCTCTTCTTGAAGGTCCATTCGAACTCAAATAACACCTCGAGTCGATATGAAGTCACCTTTTTTTCGTTTTCACGAAGTATTTGAGTCGACAATTGCTCTTCTTGAAGGTCTATTCGAACTCAAATAAACACGTAGAGTCGATATGAACTCTACTTTCTTTCGTTTTCACGAAGTATTTGAGTCGACAATTGCTCTTCTTGAAGGTCCATTTGAACTCAAACAAACACGTCGAGTCGATATGAAGTCAACTTTTTTTCGTTTTCACGAAGTATTGGAGTCGACAATTGCTCTTCTTGAAGGTCCATTCGAACTCAAATAAACACGTCGAGTCGATATGAAGTCAACTTTTATTAGTTTTCACGAAGTTTTTGAGTCGACAATTGCTCTTCTTGAATGTCCATTCGAACTCAAATAAACACCTCGAGTCGATATGAAGTCAACTTTTATTAGTTTTCACGAAGTTTTTGACTCGACAATTGCTCTTCTTGTAGGTCCATTCGAACTCAAATAAAAACCGCTAGTCGATATGAAGTCAACTTTTTTTCGTTTTCACAAAGTATTTCAGTCGACAATTGCTCTTCTTGAAGGTCCATTCGAACTCAAATAAACACCGCGAGTCGATACGAAGACAACTTTTTTTCGTTTTCACGAATTATTTGAGTCGACAATTGCTCTTCTTCAAGGTCCATTCGAACTCAAATAAAAACAGCGAGTCGATATGAAGTCAACTTTTTTTCGTTTTCACAAAGTATTTCAGTCGACAATAATTATTGCTCTTCTTGAAGGTCCATTCGAACTCAAACACCTCGAGTCGATATGAAGTCAACTTTTTTTCGTTTTCACGAAGTATTTGAGTCGACAATTGCTCTTCTTGAAGGTCCATTCGAACTCAAATAAAAACCGCGAGTCGATATGAAGTCACCTTTTTTTCGTTTTCACGAAGTATTTGAGTCGACAATTGCTCTTCTTGAAGGTCCATTCGAACTCAAATAAACACGTCGAGTCGATATGAAGTCAACTTTTATTAGTTTTCACGAAGTATTTGAGTCGACAATTGCTCTTCTTGAAGGTCCATTCGAACTCAAATAAACACGTCGAGTCGATATGAAGTCAACTTTTATTAGTTTTCACGAAGTTTTTGACTCGACAATTGCTCTTCTTGAAGGTCCATTCGAACTCAAATAACACCTCGAGTCGATATGAAGTCACCTTTTTTTCGTTTTCACGAAGTATTTGAGTCGACAATTGCTCTTCTTGAAGGTCTATTCGAACTCAAATAAACACGTCGAGTCGATATGAACTCTACTTTCTTTCGTTTTCACGAAGTATTTGAGTCGACAATTGCTCTTCTTGAAGGTCCATTCGAACTCAAATAAACACGTCGAGTCGATATGAAGTCAACTTTTTTTCGTTTTCACGAAGTATTTGAGTCGACAATTGCTCTTCTTGAAGGTCCATTCGAACTCAAATAAACACGTCGAGTCGATATGAAGTCAACTTTTTTTCGTTTTCACGAAGTATTTGAGTCGACAATTGCTCTTCTTGAAGGTCCATTCGAACTCAAATAAAAACCGCGAGTCGATATGAATTCAACTTTTTTTCGTTTTCACAAAGTATTTCAGTCGACAATTGCTCTTCTTGAAGGTCCATTCGAACTCAAACACGTCGAGTCGATATGAACTCTACTTTCTTTCGTTTTCACGAAGTATTTGAGTCGACAATTGCTCTTCTTGAAGGTCCATTCGAACTCAAATAAACACGTCGAGTCGATATGAACTCTACTTTCTTTCGTTTTCACGAAGTATTTGAGTCGACAATTGCTCTTCTTGAAGGTCCATCCGAACTCAAATAAACACGTCGAGTCGATATGAAGTCAACTTTCATTAGTTTTCACGAAGTTTTTGACTCGACAATTGCTCTTCTTGAAGGTCCATTCGAACTCAAATAAAAACCGCGAGTCGATATGAAGTCAACTTTTTTTCGTTTTCACAAAGTATTTCAGTCGACAATTGCTCTTCTTGAAGGTCCATTCGAACTCAAATAAACACGTCGAGTCGATATGAAGTCAACTTTTTTTCGTTTTCACCAAGTTTTTGACTCGACAATTGCTCTTCTTGAAGGTCCATTCGAACTCAAATAAACACGTCGAGTCGATATGAAGTCAACTTTTTTTCGTTTTCACGATGTATTTGAGTCGACAATTGCTCTTCTTGAAGGTCCATTCGAACTCAAATAAACACATGGAGTCGATATGAACTCTACTTTTTTTCGTTTTCACGAAGTTTCTGAGTCGACAATTGCTCTTCTTGAAGGTCCATTCGAACTCAAATAAATGTAAAAACCTTGCTCTAGAAAATCAATAATTGTTACACGATTGAATTGCAAAACGACTCTGTCTACTTTCATTTCAACATATGCAAAATAATATTCAACCCAAATGTCAAGCCAAATGTTCCAAATTTAATAATTTCTAGCAGTAGCTCTAACATCCTCCCAAATTATGCAAATTTTGAACCAATTTTGAATTCAGATTAACTTTGATTCCCAACGTCGACGAGTCCCAGCTTCTCTCGAAGGCTGCAGAACCTTGACTTCGCAAGAGGCTTAGTCAACAGGTCGGCTAGTTGGTCCTCGGAGTCAACCTTCTCGATGTCGAGTTCTCCAGACGTCACCTGCTCTCGAACGAAGAAGTGACGGATGTGGATATGCTTGGTGCGGCGATGAAACTGAGGATTCTGCGCGAGCTTGATAGCAGACTCGTTGTCCACGCGCAGCACCGGTCGGCCTTCCAAGTGGTCCATGTCACCCAAGAGGCGTTTCAGCCAGACGACTTCTTTCGCCCCCTCACTGGCAGCAACGATTTCAGCACCGGTTGTCGAAATCATCACCGAGCATTGACGCTGACTCAGCCACTAGATAGCAGCGTGTGACAGCAGCGCAACCACCCCAGTTGTTGAGCGGCGCGTTGTGACGTCACCCGCATGATCCGCGTCACTGTAACAGACCAAGGATTTATTTCCTACAGCGTACTTTAATCCTAATCCCTGTGTACCTTTGAGGTAACGGAAAATTCGCTTCACTTGGACCCAGTTTTTCCACGTCGGATTTTCTAGGGTTCTTGAGGCGACACCTACAGCAAAGGAAATGTCCGGGCGAGTCCCTACCATTAGGTACATTAGTGAACCTACGGCTTGTCGATAAGGAAAACGATTTCCGCTGTGTTCCTCGGGATCATCTTTGGGATCATCCTCCCTTGTCGGAACTTCCTCCCCATCCTTTACCATTGGAGTTGGAGCAGTCCGGCAACCTTCCATCCCAAACCTTTCGAGCAATCTACTCAAGTAGGCTTTTTGATTGAGGGTGATCACACCCTGACCTTCGGAAATTTCAAATCCTAGGTAGTACGATGCTGGTTTAGTTGTAATTTTGAACTCTTTTACCAAATCTGCGACAAAACTCTGCAAGTCTTCCTCCCGGCTTGCAGCAACCAACCCATCATCCACGTACAACGCAAGCATGATTTTTGTGGTTTCTGTTTTCTTAAAAAATAAGCAAGTGTCCGCGTCGCTTTGCTTGAATCCAATTCGAAACAAGTATGCAGCGAACCGTTGGTTCCAACAGCGAGGAGCCTGTTTTAGGCCATACAAACTTCGATTTAGCCTACAAACTCGATTCGAACCATCATTATACCCTTCGGGTTGTTTTATATAAATCTCTTCTTGCAAATAGCCATACAGAAAAGCAGTTGATACTGTGATGGAAATCACATATGTTGACATTGTTGTCGAGTTGTTATTAAAAAAATAGGTTGTTGTGTTTGATGATTGATTTCGAAAAGTTTAGGAAAAATATAAGTGTTTTTGTTATACATATTTGGGGTAAATTTGTACAATTGGCGCCCAACGTACACTGACCCGCACCCCGGACAGGATAGACCTACTATGCCACGACGCACAATGTCCACCCGACGGAGGCCGGCGGATCCGGAAGACCCTCAGGTGGAGGAGGATGGGAACACTCAATGTATCCCACATAACCAGGACATGAATCCCCCAGAACCCGGAATGTGTCAATCGGATGACCAAGGTCAGTACCAACTTCGGTCCATGGTAGACCGTCACCCTTCACGGGACAGTCAACATAGTGATGTCCTTATTCACCGAGTAGGATCTGTTGAATCTGAGATAAGGGTTGTTAGGGATCAACTCAGTGAGCTGGTTTCTCTACTCACAAACCATCAGTCGTTAAATGAGATTAAAAACCTCCGTCAAGACGTAGAAGAGCTAAAGGGCCAAATTCAAACCATCATTAAACCACCTAATCCAACAGAAGCTACGGGACCCTCCATCGAATGTATCCCTCAGGTGTCTGATACAATCAGGCCCACCGTTCCAGTAAGTACCCATGTAGGATCCAGCAAACAGTTCCCTAGGCCAACCCAATTCGATGGGTCCGTTTCATGGGAAGAATACTGTACTCAGTTTACCGTGATCGCTCAGGCAAACAACTGGGACAACACCTCGTTGCATCCCTTGCAGGACCTCCTCTAATGGTAGTTCACAACCTTCCTCTGCAGCATCAGTCCAGCTTCCAGAAATTGTCGAAGCATTTCAAATGCGGTTTGGTTGTGAACACCTAACGTCATTGATGCACTCTCGATTACAGGTTCGTAAACAGCGAGACCATGAGACTTTGGCAGAATTGGCGACAGACATAGAAAGACTCACACGAGGAGCGTTCCCCGACTGTCCACTCGAAGCGGTTGAAAGAATTGCAGTCAGATCATTCATCCACGCAATCAATGACGCAACCATCAGGTCCTCAGTCACCATATCTTCCCCTGAATCAGTGAGAGCAGCCTTACGGAAAAGCCCAGAAACAGGAAGTGGAGCTTGCAACTCAGGCAGAGCATCCAGTTGCTCCAAAGTCAATCCCTGGGACCTCTCGATGTTATGAGTGTAAAGGAGTGGGTCATTTTCGAAGGGAGTGCCCCAAGCGGACCCAGTCGGAAAACTAGGTGTAGCCGAGGCAACGGGCCCTGCCCAGGCTACAATGTTAACAGGTGGCCTACATACAATTGCTGAGAACCCATCAAGTGCTTTTTTCGCTGAGGTTGTATTAGAAGGACGTCGTTGTGAAATGCTCATTGACACGGGCGCGACGGTTTGTATACTCAGGCTAGATGTGGCACAATCCCATGGAGTACTTGTACAGAAATCGACAACAACAGTTCTGCAAACAGCTGGTCATGGTTTCATTACAGTCAGTGGGGAGTGTACAGCCAAAATAAGGATTGCCCATATGGAAGTTGAGCAAAAGTTTCTTATTGTAGAAATTAAAGATAAAGGAATTTTGGGCTTGGATTTTTTAGAACAAGTTGGTGCACGGCTAGATCTTTCACTGAAAACGTTATCTGTTCAGAATCAAGATGTGCCATTATGTCGCAGATGGCAATTTGTAGAAAGAGGACTCCAATTAATAGCCGAATCAATGGAAACATCCTGGATAGACACGGCACTGGCTGATTCAGCCCTAGTGGTGGGAGGTGAGGAGTACAAACGGACAACAGAACTCTTAACAAAATACTCCGATATTTTTGCTATTGGAGATCGACCCTTGGGAAGATGTTCAGTAGTGAATCACTCCATAGATACCGGTGACTCAAGACCAATCAAACAAAACCCTAGACGTATCCCATATTCTCAACAGCAGCATGTCGATAAGTTGGTGCGGGAGATGGAAGAACAAGGGGTGATAGAACCATCACAAAGTCCTTGGGCCTCGCCCATAGTTTTAGTCCCCAAAAAAGATGGCACAACCAGGTTTTGTGTTGATTACCGTCGTCTTAATTCAGTGACAAAAAAGGATTCATATGCCATCCCTTGCATCCAAAGCATGCTGGATGCCCTCAGTGGCTCCAGTTGGTTTTGCTGCCTTGACCTGAAGAGCGGATACTGGCAGGTGGCCATGAATGATGCTGACAAAGAAAAGACAGCGTTTACGTTGTATGGGAAAGGGCTGTGGCAATTCAAGGTCCTTCCTTTTGGCCTCACAAATGCGCCAGCTACATTTCAAAGACTCATGGACAGAGTCATACCAGCTGATCTTGCTTTAGTGTATTTGGATGACATTATTGTACATGGACCCAATGTGGATGATGTTCTCAGAAAGCTGGAAGGAGTATTCATCAGACTAAAAGAAGCAGGATTACAAATCCATCCCAAGAAATGTACGTTTTTCCGCCGGGAAACGCAATATTTGGGACACGTAATTTCTGGCAACGGAGTTCACACTGATCCAGAGAAGATTAAGGCTGTTGAGCAGTGGCCCACTCCAAAGAACAAAACGGAGGTGCGCTCATTTATGGGCATGTGCTCTTATTACAGGAGGTTTGTCAAAGACTTTGCCTCAACTGCCCAACCTCTGTACAAACTGATGGACAATCACAGTCATTTTGTCTGGACCGAACATTGTGAACGAAGCTTCAAACAACTAAAGACCGCAATGACTACTTCGCCAATTTTAGCATTCCCGGACCTCAAGCTACCATACGTTCTTGACTGTGATGCGAGTGCGCTGGGATTCCCTCCAAACAAGAGATGGAGTGTTGTACCATCAGTGGGAAAGGCCACGAGGGAAATGTTACTGGCAAGTCGTAGTGCCAGCCAGTCGAATCCCTTATGTATTACAACAGTGCCATAATAGTGCCACAGGGGGTCACTTTGGCTTCATGAAGACACTTGGCAAAATTCGCCAGCAGTACTTCTGGCTTGGTATGGCTTCAGACGTTAAAGCTTGGTGTAAAACATGTGTAGGCTGTCAAAAGATTAAAGGACCTCGACAAACCAAACGTGCACCCCTACAACAGTTCATGGTCGGTGGACCTTTTGACAGGATCGGTATGGATATACTAGGACCATTCCCGCAAACAAAAGATGACAATAGGTTTGTCTTGGTAGTTTCTGACTATTTTACCAAGTGGCCAGAAGCTATTGCCGTTCCTAACCAGGAAGCTGAAACTGTTGCTACTGCCCTTGTAGATCGTGTTTTCAGCCATCATGGGATACCGAATGAAATCCATACTGACCAAGGGCGCAATTTCGAATCCAAATTAATAAAAGAAATGAGTAGAATAATTGGAACAAGACACACCCGGGCCACCCCGCTCCATCCACAGTCGGGAGGTCTTGTGGAGCGCCTCAATCGAACAATCACCAAGTACTTGACGGCATTCATAAATTCCAAGCAGGACGATTGGGACAAATTGTTGCCATTATTCTTGTTGGCCTATAGGAGTGCCCCTCACGTCACCACAGGGTTTTCACCTGCATTAATGATGTATGAGCGTGAACTCCAACTTCCAGAAGAGTTAGTGAGGCCTGTGTTGAACGAACAATGTTACACTACTCCCTATACACTCAAGTTACGCAAGGACTTATTGGAGATAAGAGAATTCGCGCGTCAAAACATGGGCATCCAGATGAAACAACAAAAGTCCCGATTTGACAGACATGCGAAACCGACAAGCTTCCAAGCCGGTGACTGGGTATGGGTTCACGAGCCAAGAAGAACCGTCGGGCGGTGTCCAAAGCTCCAACCCCAATGGACAGGTCCTTGGACGGTAACGAGGTAAGCAAACGATGTGCTTTACCAAGTGCAGTTGGGGAGAACAAAAAAGTTCATACACGTCAATCGCATGGCTCGCGCTGATGTCAAGAAGACGGGGGTAGTATGATGGAAATCACATATGTTGACATTGTTGTCGAGTTGTTATTAAAAAAATAGGTTGTTGTGTTTGATGATTGATTTCGAAAAGTTTAGGAAAAATATAAGTGTTTTTGTTATACATATTTGGGGTAAATTTGTACAATACATCAAATTGTAACAAGTGCATGTTCTGACTTGCAGCAACACTAAGTAGTGTTCGAACAGTACTTGCTTTAGCAACAGGCGAAAAATTTTGTTCATAATCCACGCCTTGTTTTTGCGAAAATCCTTGGACCACCAGCCTTGCCTTGAACCGCTCAACCGTACCATCCGGGTTCATTTTGACTTTGAACACCCATTTGGTAGGTATTGCTCTTTTTCCGGCGGGCAAATCAGCAAGCGTCCAGGTATTATTTGCATGTAACGAGTCAATTTCACATCGCATAGCTTTTTCCCAATTTTCTTTGTTATTGCTGTTCATCGCTTCCCTATAGTTTTTGGGTTCATCAAGTTTCATAATTTCATCTTCCCCAAACATAACCAGAGCATCAAATCCATACCTTTCTGGTTTCCTGAGAGCCGAACGGTCCCTCAGTACTCGATTAGGGCATTCATTCTCTGCATTACCTTCAGCATCTGACCAGCGTTCATCAGTCGAGTCACCTCGGCCTTCTTGGTCGTCGTCTTGATCCACGGCTGTTGGTGTAGCAGGATTCACGTCATTTCCATTACTTTCTTCCTTCACTTCTAAAAGATGACGGAAATTCACAATTGATTCATCTGATCCATCTTGATCACTGTTATCCAAATTTTCTACTTGTTTTAAAGGTTGTTCGTCAAATGTTACATCCCTAGACCTTATCAGTTTTAGTCTCTCAGGGGACCAAATTCTGTAACCGTCATTTTCATCATAACCAATCAAAATACCTTTCACGGCTTTCTTACTCATTTTCCCTCGAAACTGTTTCGGAATATGAGCATAACATGTACAGCCTATTATTCGTAGGTTTTTGATGTCTGGCTTTTTCCCAACCCACAGTTCGAAAGGAGATTTTCCTTCAACAGACGAGATACCAGTTCTATTGATTATGTACGAAGCAGTATTAATCATTTCAGCCCAAAGCCCTTGTGGAATATTTTCACGAGCGTGCATCAGGGTTCTACCGGCTACTACAATAGTTCTGTGGTCGCGCTCACAGCAGCCATTTTGTTCAGGAGTGTATGGCATTGTTAATCGTTGTTTTATGCCATTTTTGTGCAACAACTTTCTCACGACTTCACAATCAAATTCCCCGCCATTATCACTCAAAAGCTCTTTGATTTGGTGGCCTAACACATTCGTTTCAGCAATGAAACGCTCCAACATCTCAACCACTTGAGATTTTTGTTTCATGAAATAAATGCTACGATATTTCGTATAGTTGTCTTTGAAGCATACATAATATCTATTAGAGCCAACTGACCTCAGAAATGGTCCAACTACGTCGCATGAAACAATCTCACCTGGAGTGGTTGCTATTGGTCGAGTTCCAAACTTACGCCTGTGATCTTTGCCATACACGCACGCTTCGCAAATGCGACCATCTACTTTGAGCTCGATCCCAAGTTCAGCTTTCACCACTCTAGCCACGTGTTTCATGTTCTGGTGTGCCAGTCTCTCATGGTAGATTTGCAGCAAGTTCATCCTGTTAGTGTAACATACATTCAAAGAATTTTCAGGTACGAGTACAACGTTTCTTACATCCAGTTTATATAGACCCCCATTCCGACTCCTATTTCCAGTCAAAATAGTTTCATTTCCAACTAAGAATTCACACGTTTCAGCATACGATATGAATTTACTGTTATTAACTTTGTCTTGCGCAGACAGAGTGGAAAACAGATTTTTCGTAATATCCGGAACAAACCAGACGTCAGACAACGTGAGTTTCCTAGTGATGCCATTCGCTGTAGCTTTAATTACCACATTACCTTTTCCCACAGCCTGTACAGCATTTCCATTAGCTGTTCGCACACAGTGCCCATCTGCGAAATTCTCAAAAGATATAAACAGGTCTTTTCTATGTGTTATGTGTTTCGTAGCGCCATTGTACACATACCAGGAATCTAACTCACTTGAGCTGGAAAATACCTCTGTTTCCGCGTTTAGCGTCATGTCATTTACGTTCGAAGCACAAGTCTTGGATTTCGGATTTGAAGGTTTTGACTGGCTGGATGTAGACAGTTTCCCACTCCATTTTGCGGGTTTCGGTGGTCTACCGTCAGCAAGCCTATATCTGCAAAAATTAATCTTATGATTAGATCTTCCACAATAATTGCAAGCAATTTTCTTCTGCGAATTTTCATCGTTCGCTTTTGTGGCCATTACGCCGAGATCACTCTTTCCGACTTTCAAATTCAATGCTCGTTCATGAGCGCACAGTTGGGAGGTCAAATTGTCAATCGTTCTGTCTGTTTTGGCCATCAACAACCAACTTGACTTGAACGAGAAATACTCGTTGGGTAACGTTTCAAGTATTTTGCACATGAGAAAAATGTCAGGGAGAGCGCAAGTGCAATTTTCCCCAATTTTTACCTCTTCTTTAAGCTGATTCCACAAATTTTTGAGTTTAGACAAATGCGTGGCCAAGTCATCATTCTCATCACGCTTATAACTGAAAAATTGTGAGCATAAATCGAAAGACTTATCTTCAGCAGTTCCATCGAAGAGTCGGTGCAGCTCCTGCCAAGCATCTCGAGCTCTAGGAAACCTCATGATCTTCTGAATGTCTTCGTCAGCTAGGTTGTTCAAAATCACGATCATTGCAGCGCTGTTTGCAGTATCATATCGTTGTTTCACATCATCATCAACGACGGCAGCAGGTTTTGGGTCGGCAACACCTTGTGGAGGTGGGGTTTGTGCAACAGGTTCAGTCAAGGTTCCATCAACTACTTCCCACGCATTTGGAAGTACCTTGCTCTGGAAAATCAATAATTGTTACACGATTGAATTGCAAAACGACTCTGTCTATTTTCATTTCAACATATGCAAAATAATATTCAACCCAAATGTCAAAACAAATGTTCCAAATTTAATAATTTATAGCAGTAGCTCTAACAATAAACACGTCGAGTCGATATGAACTCTACTTTCTTTCGTTTTCACGAACTATTTGAGTCGACAATTGCTCTTCTTGAAGGTCCATTCGAACTCAAATAAACACGTCGAGTCGATATGAAGTCAACTTTTTTTCGTTTTCACGAAGTATTTGAGTCGACAATTGCTCTTCTTGAACGTCCAGTCGAACTCAAATAAACACGTCGAGTCGATATGAACTCTACTTTCTTTCGTTTTCACGAAGTATTTGAGTCGACAATTGCTATTTTCGAAGGTCCATTCGGACTCTAATAAACACGTCGAGTCGATATGAAGTCAACTTTTTCTCGTTTTCACCAAGTATTTGACTCGACAATTGTTCTCTTGAACGTCCAGTCGAACTCAAATATACACCTCGAGTCGATATGAAGTCATCTTTCTTTCGTTTTCACGAAGTATTTGGGTCGACAATAATTGTCGACTCAAATACTTCGTGAAAACGAAGCAATTATTGCTCTTCTTGAAGGTCCATTCGAGCTCAAATAAACACCTCGAGTCGATATGAAGTCAACTTTTATTCGTTTTCACGAAGTATTTGAGTCGACAATAATTGTAAGTCGAAGCATAATTATTGTAAAGTCGAAGCAATTATTGCTCTTCTTGAAGGTCCATTCGAACTCAATTAAACACCTCGAGTCGATATGAAGTCAACTTTTGGTTTATTATCTTCGATAATGAACCATTGGAATCGCCCAAAGAAAAAATTTTTTTAACCCCCCCTCAAAATTTGTTGGTTTACGTTTCAAGACACGTAGATTCAGAAAATCGAATAAAAAAAAATCCGTCCGTCCGCCGTACGCCGTACACCGTACGCCGTACGCCGTCCCCCGTACGCCGTACGCCGTCCGCCGTCCGCCGTCCACGCCGTTTTGCCCAGTTAGCGTTGAGCTAAAATTACGAAATTTGGTTTCTGGGTTTGGACCAGCCCCACAATGATCCTCGAAACTTTTCATAACCCTAGGTCAAGGGGAAGGGGTTCAAAACGAAATTTAAAATTTCGACAATGTCATATCTCCAAATATTTAACTGAACCGTGTAATGTTTAGTTCACTTTTGAATGACCTGAAAAATTACGAATCTTTTAAGACCAATAAGATTTTTGTGCGACCAGCTGTTCGTTCACAGTGGGCGCGCAAAGGTTTAGGAAAAACACTAAACTTTCGCGCCGAAAACGGCCGTTATGTGACCCAACCACCAGACGCCCAGAATATAACTACCTTTTTTCATCTTCCCGGTAAACTACAGTCTAGAAATTTTAACCGTGAGTCGGGGATAGACCACATTGCAATATTTACTCGGTTTCTCATCTGTAAAATTGTTTAAATAATACCTTTTTGTAATAATACAAATTAAATTTTGATGATGAGCTATTGACTTGAAATTTTAAAAATAGGTTAGAACTGGATAACAATGCAATATTCACTCGGTTTCTTGTCTGTAAAATTGTTTAAATAATACCTATTTGTTTAAACAAATTAAATGTTGATGATGAGCTAGATACTTGAAATTTTAAATATAGGTCTGAAATGGATGACATTTCATTATTCACTCGGTTTGTATGACATGGTATGAGTACGGTATGGTATATTATTGTATGTATGATTTGGTATAATACAGTATGGTATGATAGGAAAGAAATTCGTATGGTATGGTATGAGTACGGTGAGAATATGGTATGGTGCCGATTTGCAATACAGTCTGGTATAGACAGAAGGATGATCTGCACAAGGAAGATAATAAACCGTTGTGTCAAGAATTTGCAGAGTTTTTTTCGTTTTCACGAAGTATTTGAGTCGACAATTGCTCTTCTTGAAGGTCCATTCGAACTCAAATAAACACCTCGAGTCGATATGAAGACGACTTTTATTCGTTTTCACGAAGTATTTGAGTCGACAATTGCTCTTCTTGAAGGTCCATTCGAACTCAAATAAACACCTCGAGTCGATATCGAAGATAATAAACCAAAAAATTTAACCCCCCCTCAAAATTTGTTGGTTTACGTTTCAAGACACGTAGATTCAGAAAATCGAATAAAAAAAAATCCGTCCGTCCGCCGTACGCCGTACGCCGTCCCCCGTACGCCGTACGCCGTCCGCGCCACTTTGCCCAGTTAGCGTTGAGCTAAAATTACGAAGTTCGGTTTCTGGGTTTGGACCAGCCCCACAATGGTCCTCGAAACGTTTCATAACCCTAGGTCAAGGGGAAGGGGTTCAAAACGAAATTTAAAATTTCGACAATGTCATATCTCAAAATATTTAACTGAAACGTGTAATTTTCAGTTCACGTTTGAATGACCTGAAAAATTACGAATCTTTTAAGACCAATTGGATGTTTGTGCGACCAGCCGTTCGTCCACAGTGAGCGCGCAAAGGTTTAGGAAAAACACTAAACTTTCGCGTCGAAAACGGCCGTTATGTGACCCAACCCTCAGACGCCCAGAATAAAACTACCTTTTGTCATCTTCCCGGTAAACTACAGTCTAGAAATTTTAACCGTGAGTCGGGGATAGACCACATTGCAATATTTACTCGGTTTCTCATCTGTAAAATTGTTTAAATAATACCTTTTTGTAATAATACAAATTAAATTTTGATGATGAGCCAGATACTTGAAATTTTAAATATAGGTCAGAAATGGATGACATTTCAATATTCACTCGGTTTGTATGACATGGTATGAGTATGGTAAGGTATATTATTGTATGTATGATTTAGTACAGTATGGTAAGATAGAAAAGAAATTCGTATGGTAGGGTATGAGTACGGTGAGAATATGGTATGGTGCCGATTTGCAACACAGTCTGGTATAGACAGAATGGTGATCTGCACAAGGAAGATAATAAACCGTTGTGTCAAGAATTTGCAGAGTTTTTTCGTTTTCACGAAGTATTTGAGTCGACAATTGCTCTTCTTGAAGGTCCGTTCGAACTCAAATAAACACGTCGAGTCGATATGAAGTCAACTTTTATTAGTTTTCACGAAGTTTTTGACTCGACAATTGCTCTTCTTGAAGGTCCATTCGAACTCAAATAAAAACCGCGAGTCGGTATGAAGTCAACTTTTGTTCGTTTTCACAAAGTATTTCAGTCGACAATTGCTCTTCTTGAAGGTCCATTCGAACTCAAACACGTCGAGTCGATATGAACTCTACTTTCTTTCGTTTTCACGAAGTATTTGAGTCGACAATTGCTCTTCTTGAAGGTCCATTCGAACTCAAATAAACACGTCGAGTCGATATGAAGTCAACTTTTTTTCGTTTTCACGAAGTATTTGAGTCGACAATTGCTCTTCTTGAAGGTCCATTCGAACTCAAATAAACACATCGAGTCGATATGAACTCTACTTTCTTTCGTTTTCACGAAGTTTCTGAGTCGACAATTGCTCTTCTTGAAGGTCCACTCGAACTCAAATAAACACGTCGAGTCGATATGAACTCTACTTTCTTTCGTTTTCACGAAGTATTTGAGTCGACAATTGCTCTTCTTGAAGGTCCATTCGAACTCAAATAAACACGTCGAGTCGATACGAACTCTACTTTCTTCTTTTATAGAAAAATTATTACCTACGTAGTATTAAAAACCCCAGAATTATATCGTATTAATTAATCATAATAAATAATTATTATTATTAATAATAAGTACAAATTACTAATACCTAACAATAAATTATAATAATTTTCGCTAGGTACTTGATGAAATTCTTAATAATTAGTGATAATTCATAATAATAATTAATCTAACATTTAGGATCTAGAAATTTAGACCTAGTGATCTAGACAGAAGGGTGATCTGTACAAAGAAGATAATGAACCGTTGTGTCAAGAATTTGAAGAGTTTTTTTATTCGATTTTCTGAATCTACGTACTTACCTTGAAACGTAAACCAACAAATTTTGACATGGGGTTAAAAAAAATTTTTCTTTGAGCGATTCCTAGGGTTCATCATCCAAGATAATAAACCAAAATTTTCTCTATTGTATCATTTTTCAAAATATACCTAACCAAATGTTTTTAATCCATTTTTTTTTTTTTTTTTTTGCATGAAATACCTATGTTTGGTAAGGACCCATTTGGGGAGTATCCATCGTAGGTAGCATCAGAAACGTGTGAGTTGAACGGGCGAGCATCTACTGCTGAGTTGTACCTAGTACGGATTGCTATTGCATCCAAAAGGAATGCGCGTCCAAACGTGTTTATTATCGTTTCAAGAGGGAAGACTAGCGAGTAAACAAACCTGAGTTGTCTTGTGTAGGTATCGGGGAGTAATTTCACTACAACACCGATCCCTTTCTTTTATTTTCATTTTTACCCTTTTTAGTCCCATAAAATCAGTTTTCCGACCACTGTGTGTAGCAAGGCATCGAAGAGTGGCGACCAGTCTTTCCATACCAGATAATATCTATATTATGCTCTCTCTCATTGGCGTTTCTTTCTTCGTCAAGTGAGGTCGGAGAATACCTACTCAGCAGTTCGTCGAAAGATGAAGAACTGAACCTCAAATAGTTTTTTAACACTCTCAGCGCGGACGTTGCCATATGGCAACGGGCTCAGCTCTCGCCTCTGACGGCCGTATCCATATGGCAACGCAATGAAAAGAAGCCCCCTCCAAGTTCCTTTTGACCGTAGTGGAGTTTGGTAGCTCTAAGATGCTCCCGTTAGGGTTCAATGACTTCAGTACGACCTGAACAAACATAGTGCTTCACCCGTTTTCATATAGTGCTTTTTACCAAGTCTGAAGCAAAGGAAAAAGGACGTGGAGCCCACACTACTTATTCTTTCATCCAACGCTTCTGTTTTCGGTAAGTTATCTGTTTTTTGTATTGATATTACTTTCGTAAATTATGAAATGAACAAGTTGTTATTTATTTTGAGACTTTTACGCACATTTCAGGCGTTTCATCTCTAAATAGTGGTGAGGTTCCGTCTCCTTCATCTACCTAACTTCCATCAAAGAGCCAAAATATGATAAACGCCAAGCATTTTCTCATGATCTATGATTCAGATGGGAGCAGAAAAAAACGAATCCGTTGCCGTCAGTGCTCTAAAACCAAAGTTGTGAAACATGTTTCATCATATTGTCCGGGATGTGATGAACAGCCAGGGCTTTGCATACCAAATTGTTTCCTGAATTACCACAAGGAAAAAGGATTCTCTCTTTGTTAGTTTTTGCTACCTCTGTTTAGCATGTAATTAGGTCGAAAAATTATGTATGTATTCCATTTCACGTACCTATGTAATTTTTGTTTTTGTTTATATTATGTGTATGCCATTTCATGCATTTTTCATGTATTATAATTCAGTTCAGTATTTACATTTCATGTATTTTTCATGTATTATAATAATAAGTTACAAAAATTCAGTACAGTATTTACAGCATTTGTTTCGACGTTTTATTACATTCCATTTCCACGCTTACCGAGTTTTTAGAAAAGAAAACGGTACGTTCAAAAAGTTAGAACGTATTATCAACAATGACGTGCATAATAATTTCTGTACAATACAGTAAGTTATATTTATTTACCCTGGAAAACTAGTAAAATTCCCAGAAATTTCGGAACAGGTCCACAGAAAAAAGGTGTTGTTGCGGGTTAGACTATCTAGGTTTTATGCCCCTGGCGGGCGTTGCCATTTGGCAACATTCTTGGAAATTTATCAACTTTGGTTTTTTTCTAGTCTACATGCTTATAAATACCTTCCTCGTTGAAAATTATGAGACTAATGTTTAATTTCAAGTTATTAAAAATCCCGTCAGAGGCGTTATTCTATGAATATGCTGCCGCGCCGAGAGTGTTAAATCGTTGGGATTATTATCCCTAAGTTCTTGCAATAACTTCATATGACTGTATTTGGCACGGTCAGCCAGCCACTTTCTCTGCCAAACTCTTTTTTTCTTACTCTATCTACTCTGCAGGCCGTAAGCACAGTTAGCAGAACACAAGCAAGTAGCAGCTCAGACCTATCTGCCATCATGAGAAAAAACTCTGCAAATTCTTGACACAACGGTTCATTATCTTCTTTGTACAGATCACCCTTCTGTCTAGATCACTAGGTCTAAATGTCTAGATCCTAAATGTTAGATTAATTATTATTATCAATTATCACTAATTATTAACAATTTTATCAAGTACCTAGTGAAAATTATTATAATTTATTGTTAGGTATTAATAATTGGTAATTATTATTAATAATAATTGTTATTCATTATGATTAATTATTACGATATAATTCTGAGGTTTTTAATGCTACCTCGGTAATAATTTTTCTATAAAAGAAGTACCTACCAACAAACATTCGAAATTACCTTCATTTCCGTAGCACGAAACGCACCTCAGAACAACAAACTCGACATCACTTAAGCCATATGATGTTCCAAAGAGCTTGTTAGTATGAAAATGGACCTGTATTTCAACAGTTTGAGTCATGATCGTGTTGTGAGGCACAATCTTTGAGCCGTCATTGTGAACGAACGGCTGGTCGTACAAAGCTGCGGATGGTCTTAAAGATAAAGTTAATTGGGAATTTATTTCACTTAGCCAAACACTATCTGAAGACTTCATCAGAGAATTACAAAACGAAGTTGATTGGGAACGTATTTCAATTACCCAAACACTATCTGAAGACTTCATCAGAGAATTTCAAAACGAAGTTGATTGGGATTTAATTTCTTATAAGAGAGAACTCTCTGAAAATTTCATTCGAGAGTTTCAAGATAAAGTTAATTGGGAACTTATTTCACTTAGCCAAACACTATCTGAAGACTTCATCAGAGAATTTCAAAACGAAGTTGATTGGAAACGTATTTCATCTAACCAAAAACTATCTGAGAATTTCATTCGTGAATTCAAGGATAAAGTTAATTGGGAATATATTTCATCTCACCAAAAACTATCTGAAGAATTCATTCGAGAGTTCCAGAATGAAATAGACTGGAATTATATTTACAATTACCAAAATTTAAGTGATGAATTCATTTGCGCAATCTACCGACTGTTGGACTAATTCTGTCATGAACCAGTTGCATAACTCATCATCGATATTTTTTT